>JAVIAB010000107.1:49304779-49519779 GCA_032433765.1 Megaustenia siamemsis | reverse complement strand
AGTTATGCTCTCTCTCTCTGTCTTTTGCTACAGTTATGCTCTCTCTCTCTGTCTTTTGCTACAGTTATGCTCTTTCTCTCTGTCTTTTGCTACAGTTATGCTCTTTCTCTCTGTCTTTTGCTACAGTTATGCTCTTTATCTCTGTCTTTTGCTACAGTTATGCTCTTTCTCTCTGTCTTTTGCTACAGTTATGCTCTTTCTCTCTGTCTTTTGCTACAGTTATGCTCTTTCTCTCTGTCTTTTGCTACAGTTATGCTCTTTCTCTCTGTCTTTTGCTACAGTTATGCTCTTTCTCTCTGTCTTTTGCTACAGTTATGCTCTTTCTCTCTGTCTTTTGCTACAGTTATGCTCTTTCTCTCTGTCTTTTGCTACAGTTATGCTCTTTCTCTATGTCTTTTGCTACAGTTATGCTCTTTCTCTCTGTCTTTTGCTACAGTTATGCTCTTTCTCTCTGTCTTTTGCTACAGTTATGCTCTTTCTCTCTGTCTTTTGCTACAGTTATGCTCTTTCTCTCTGTCTTTTGCTACAGTTAAGCTCTTTATCTCTGTCTTTTGCTACAGTTAAGCTCTTTCTCTCTGTCTTTTGCTACAGTTATGCTCTTTCTCTCTGTCTTTTGCTACAGTTATGCTCTTTCTCTCTGTCTTTTGCTACAGTTATGCTCTTTATCTCTGTCTTTTGCTACAGTTATGCTCTTTCTCTCTGTCTTTTGCTACAGTTATGCTCTTTCTCTCTGTCTTTTGCTACAGTTATGCTCTTTCTCTCTGTCTTTTGCTACAGTTATGCTCTTTCTCTCTGTCTTTTGCTACAGTTATGCTCTTTCTCTCTGTCTTTTGCTACAGTTATGCTCTTTCTCTCTGTCTTTTGCTACAGTTATGCTCTTTCTCTCTGTCTTTTGCTACAGTTATGCTCTTTCTCTCTGTCTTTTGCTACAGTTATGCTCTTTCTCTCTGTCTTTTGCTACAGTTATGCTCTTTCTCTCTGTCTTTTGCTACAGTTATGCTCTTTCTCTCTGTCTTTTGCTACAGTTATGCTCTTTCTCTCTGTCTTTTGCTACAGTTATGCTCTTTCTCTCTGTCTTTTGCTACAGTTATGCTCTTTCTCTCTGTCTTTTGCTACAGTTATGCTCTTTCTCTCTGTCTTTTGCTACTGTTATGCTCTTTCTCTCTGTCTTTTGCTACAGTTATGCTCTTTCTCTCTGTCTTTTGCTACAGTTAAGCTCTTTATCTCTGTCTTTTGCTACAGTTATGCTCTTTCTCTCTGTCTTTTGCTACAGTTATGCTCTTTCTCTCTGTCTTTTGCTACAGTTATGCTCTTTCTCTCTGTCTTTTGCTACAGTTATGCTCTTTCTCTCTGTCTTTTGCTACAGTTATGCTCTTTCTCTCTGTCTTTTGCTACAGTTATGCTCTTTCTCTCTGTCTTTTGCTACAGTTATGCTCTTTCTCTCTGTCTTTTGCTACAGTTATGCACTTTCTCTCTGTCTTTTGCTACAGTTATGCTCTTTCTCTCTGTCTTTTGCTACAGTTATGCTCTTTATCTCTGTCTTTTGCTACAGTTATCCTCTTTCCGTCGGTGGTACATTTTCTATTCTTCCCTATTCTCATCTTAATTCTTTCTCTCTCTCCGGTCAACTCTGAACATCCACCAATCCCTACTAGTCCTCCCTCATCTCTCTATCCAAGCCCTCATTCCAGTCTTCACTTTACCTCCTCCTTCTGTCTTCACTTTACCTTCTCCTCATGTCTTCACTTTACCTCCTCCTCCTGTCTTCACTTTAACCTCCTCATCCAGTCTTCACTTTACCTCCTCCTCCAGTCTTCACTTTACCTCCTCCTCCAGTCTTCACTTTACCTCCTCCTGTCTTCACTTTACCTCCTCCTCCAGTCTTCACTTTACCTCCTCCTCCAGTCTTCACTTTACCTCCTCCTCCAGTCTTCACTTTACCTCCTCCTCCTGTCTTTACTTTACCTCCTCCTCATGTCTTCACTCTACCTCCTCCTCCAGTCTTCACTTTACCTCCTTCTCCTGTCTTTACTTTACCTCCTCCTCCAGTCTTCACTTTACCTCCTCCTCCTGTCTTCACTTTACCTCCTCCTCCTGTCTTTACTTTACCTCCTCCTCCTGTCTTCACTTTACCTCCTCCTCCTGTCTTTACTTTACCTCCTCCTCCTGTCTTCACTTTACCTCCTTCTCCTGTCTTCACTATCTACATCCTCCTCCTGTCTTCACTCTACCTCCTCCTCCTGTCTTCGAGGTACCTCCTCCTCCTGTCTTCACTCTACCTCCTCCTCCTGTCTTCACTTGACCTCCTCCCACCTTCTCACGTCCTGATTTATTCCTCACTCCCATGTAACTGTGTTCGCACACAATGTCAGCGCACGTGACCACTGAACTCTCCACAGCGTGTACCTCGTCCAATCACTGGACAGCTATCACCACTATTGTCCAATCACTGGACAGCTATCACCACTATTGTCCAATCACTGGACAGCTATCACCACTATTGTCCAATCACTGGACAGCTATCACCACTATTGTCCAATCACTGGACAGCTATCACCAATATTGTCCAATCACTGGACAACTATCACCAATATTGTCCAATCACTGGACACCTATCACCACTGTTGTCCAATCACTGGATAACTATCACCACTATTGTCCTTTCACTGGACCGCTATCGCCGCTATTGTCCAATCACTGACAGCTATCACCGCTATTTTTCAATCACTGGACAGCTATCAATCACACTATTGTCCAATCACTGGACAACTATCACCACTATTGTCCAATCACAGGACAGCTATCACCACTATTGTCCAATCACTGGACAGTTATCACCACTATTGTCCAATCACTGGACAGCTATCACCACTATTGCCCAATCACTGACAGCTATCACCACTATTGTCCAATCACTGGACAGCTATCACCACTATTGCCCAATCACTGGACAGTTATCACCACTATTGTCCAACAAGGAAATAACTCTGGAGACAAAACGGGCACTATACAATACAATCTTCATCCCAACGTTGTGCTACCAATGCCAGACCTGGACCCTAGATGCAAGAACAATAAGAAAAAATAACCTCCACAGAGATGAAATGTGTTAGACGAATGACAGGAAACAGCCTGAGAGATAAGATCAGAAATGAACTGAGGAAAAAGCTAGGAATAATTACAGTCAGAGTTTATAAAGAAACAACAGATACAATTGTTTTCCCACATTTTAAGGCAAAAAAATCAAAACACAACACAACAAGCTTTAAACAAAATTTGCAAGAACACCAGACCCAAGGGTCGACTACGAAAAAAAAATGGATTGACGGAATATTATAAACACTAGTAGTAAACATAACAGCAGGAGAGGCCAAGAGCAATAGACCGTAAATTGTATCTCCCCTCGACGCTGAAACAATGATGAATGAAAGAAGAGGAAGTGAACCCCGTTAATCGGCTCGTTGTGAGAACTCACAGCCAGTTGTTACATTGTTGATCGGTCGAGAGCTCGTTGTGAGAACTCACAGCCAGTTGTTACATTGTTGATCGGTCGAGAGCTCGTTGTGAGAACTCACAGCCAGTTGTTACATTGTTGATCGGTCGAGAGCTCGTTGTGAGAACTCACAGCCAGTTGTTACATTGTTGATCGGTCGAGAGCTCGTTGTGAGAACTCACAGCCAGTTGTTACATTGTTGATCGGTCGAGAGCTCGTTGTGAGAACTCACAGCCAGTTGTTACATTGTTGATCGGTCGAGAGCTCGTTGTGAGAACTCACAGCCAGTTGTTACATTTCCGCCTAACATGTCAGTCTGCGTCGCCTCTTGTATAGTGCCGAGTTTGCCTCCTCTACATTCCGTACTCGAGCTGAATTCTTTATTTTCAACACCATTCTTCAAGTAGTCAAATGATTTGTACACTCATCATCATCATCATCATCATCATCATCATCATCATCATCATCATCATCATCATCATCATCATCATCGAGTGCCGTCTCCGCAACGACGGTTGGCTACCATGGAGCGTCATTACACTCTTGTCTTTTGCTTTGATGGTGCAGGTTGTCATAGGTTAATTTGTCCATCTTTTAATGTTACTCGTCCGTGATAGTCTTGGTCGGCCTCTGCCTTTTTTACCTTGTATTTTCCCCATCCAGGATTACTTTTAGTAGGCTGTTGTGTCTTTTAACATGGTTGAAAAATCGCAGTTGTCTTGTTTGAATTGTGCTTAGTAGTTCTCTTTTCATTTTTAGTTGTTTCAAGACTTCATCGTTTTTTTTCCTTCCATCCAATTCTACCTATTCTTCTACATATCCACATTTCAAAGGCTTCAATTCTCTTTTCTGTTTTCTTTTCTAATGTCCATGTTTCTGTACCATATAGGAATATTGAGAAGATGTAACATTTTGCTATTCTTAGTTTTTTTTGTACACTAAATGTGTTTTGGTGATTGGTTGGTTGGTTGGTTGCTTGGTTGGTTGGTTGGTTGGCTGGTTGCTTGGTTGGTTGGTTGCGTCCGCCCGATGACTAAAGTATTCTAGAGTATCGTGGTAGACTAGAATATTCCTCTTCATCATCCGCCCTTACAAGGACGTAGTGGACGTGTCTGCTCTGTGTTGTGGTTTGTAGTATAACTGTTATATTAGCGCCTTTCGGCCCAACACATCCGACTTCAGCACGTAAATGTTTGTTAATAAGAGATATTTGTATCTATCACGGCCTTTGAACTTTAAAAACAAACGCAGAATATACAGAACATAATACGAAGACAAGATAAAGAACATGAGAGGCAGATGAGACGTGGTTTAACAGAAGAATGACTCTAATTACATGGCTAGCAACAATTACGGATGAAGAATGTTCGAGAAACCAAAAATGTCATCAAAATCATAACGAAGAGACAATCTACCGATTCATAGGAGCAAGAGGTATGTTTTACAGCACTCAGAAAAAAATTACAAATAAACAACAGAGAAAAACACACACACACGCAAAACATAGAACAATATATTGTCCGAAGCTGGATCGAACACGTACTCCTTGGCACTGCGCCTTGCCACGAAGTACGGGTTCGATCCCGCTTCGGACCATATATTGTTCATTGTTTTTTTTGTCTGCTGCTTTTAGCGACATTTTTGTAGTGCTGTAAAACATACCTTTTCCTCCTCGATGAGTCGCTGAATTATCGCCTCGGATGTTTCTCTCTCTCAAAAAAAAAAAAAGTAAAGTACCTCCGTCACGCCAAGTGACGTATACGGAATATGGTGTTAGTGACCATAAATTTTACAGACCTTCAGCACATGATTTTTGGAGTAATGTGGTCGGTATCACGCTCGTGCCGCTTTACTTTCCCCGAAAAAAAATCCGGTACCCATTAAAGGCTGGGTGAACCTGGAAGCCGTCGATTGGGATCGAACCCTTCCTCTTGTCCTTTGTAGTCCAGTTCACTAACCACTGAGATATCACGACTCCCTTTCCCTCTATAATAATATTCATTTATTATTATTTGTCTCCAAGAGACAATCTATATTTATTGGACATGTGACGTGAAAAGAAGGCATTGATAATACTATTAAAACAGGCAGAATGGATGGAAACTACAGCAGAGGAAAACCAGTAGAAAAAATATTGAACAGCTGAAATAAAATAATATTAATCACTGAAACTATGTCATGCATGAAGGACCGCGAGGTGTGAAAGGATATACAATAAACATTAAATGGTATTGAGCAACTAGACTAACAGAAGGACAAGACAAAATACTACAACGTTTCGGCAGAATCCTTCATCAGGTGATCGCCTACGCCAACCGGCATGGCACCTGATGATGATGATGATGATGATGATGATGATGATGATGATGATGATGATGATGAAAGAGGAAAAGAAGAACACCCATCATGACCCGTAGTGTTGGGTTCGACTTTAGGGTAAATAACTACAGCTGTGTAACCTCGTCACACGCTTTCAGTAAAGTGGCCAGTACTACGCCAGTGCCGTATTCCCTACACAAATCTGATATTCATTGAAGCCAGGATGAATCTGGTAACCGTCTATCGGAATCAAACGCGACCTCTAGTCCAAAGCAGAACCAAAGAAAACAACAAGGATGTGAGTCAAAGTCGAACAATTAACCAACGTTTCCACCTCAAGGTCTTCAACAGGGATAAAAACAAACAAGATTGAAATATATCCTTCAAGAACAGAGGAGACGATAGAGCTGAACATTGGCTAGATAAGCGAATCAATTCAGAGGAAGAAGTATGTTTACAGCACTCGGAAAAAATGACAAATAATCAACAACAGAAATTAATATGGACCAAGGCAGGATCGAACCCGTACTCAGTGGCACAGCGCCTTGCCACGAAATTTCCGATTTCCGAGCTATGATCGCAGCCTTATGCTATAGTTATGGGAAAGCCTTCGCGAAAAGACATTGCCTACGAAGTTAATTTTTAGTTAGCTGAGTGGCAGTGTTCCCTAGCGTTTGGCTTTTCGTGGCAAGGTGCTGTGCCACTGAGTACGGGTTCGATCATGCCTTGGTCGATATTTTTTTCTGTTGTTGATTATTTGTCATTTTTTCCGAGTGCTGTAAACATACCTATTCCTCTGAATTGATTCGCTGATTATCGCCCCGGATGTTTCCCTCTATAATAATATTCATTTATTATGATTTGTCTCCATTGGCTAGATAGTCTGACGTCATCTTGTAGGTGCACACGAAATGAGATATTATTTAGCAACTCAGAAGATACAGGTTTTTTTATTATTATTATTCAAGACGCGAACGCCTACACCAATCGGTATGGCACATGATGATGAAGAAACGAAAAGCCCTTCCAAAAGAGTTGTAAAAACTTGATTCTGAAAGATTTGTATTCTGTGTTTATCTTCATGCCGATTGATGGCCTTTCGGTCGATACGTTGGTTGCCTATTTTGTTCTAACCGTCGTCTTTAACTGTACTCCACGTAGTGGAGCCATATTTCTGTTGATAGCACTAAAGGGCCTTCCAACAATAGAACAACCTCTAAGAGGGAGGAACAGACAGTGATACCAAAATAAGGATATCAAAAGCAAGAGGAGCTTTCATTGCACTGGGAAACATATGGAAATCCAAAGAAATTAGGTTAAATACAAAAATAAAAATTTTCAACTCAAATGTTAAGTCGGTCCTATTATATGGCTGTGAAACACGGAGAACAACAAAATTGACAATCACGAAGATACATATTTTCATTAATGGATGCTTACGCAGAATAAAAGGATGGAAATGGCAGGACAAAATCACTAACATAGAATTATGGAAATGTACCAGTCAGATACCAGTGGATAAAGAGATACAGCGAAGACGATGGCGCTGGATAGGACACACACTACGGAAGTCAACTGAGAGTATTACACAACAGGCCCTTTTATGGAATCCCCAGGGGAAAATATAAAGAGGAAGACCAAGGAATTCTTGGAGAAGACAGATAGAAGCAGAGATGAAGATGATGGGGAAGACATGGAATGATCTTAAAAGAATGACAAAAAACAGAATGGCTTGGAAAATGTTTGTTTAAGACCTATTCTCCATATGGAGCTAAAAAAGTAGAAGAAGACGCAGCGTTACCGTAGCCCTGTCAGATTGTCCACGTGTCCGTTATGACACCCCCCCCCCCCCCCAAGCAGACCAATCCACTAATTACTGCTACAACGCGGTTACCGTAAGAAGATTGTGTCCACAAAGGAAGTATCGATTACTTTGTTACCAGGCTCACTGACTTCAAAACTCGTATTCTTGTCTTAGTTGTTCATTGAGATTCTCAACGTTCGTCAGTCTTCATCTGCTTCTGTAGCGTTCATCTGGATACCCCGTCTCATCGTTCGTACTTCTTGAAAGGTCGTTAAATGGGCGTATATATATATATATACATATATATATATCATCATCATCATCATCATCATCATCGAGTGCCTTCTCCGCAACGAAGATTGGCTACCATGGAGCGCCATTCTACTCTGTTTCTTGCTTTGATGGTGCAGTTTGTCATAGATTGACTTGTCCATCTTTTGATGTTACTCATCCATGTTAGTCTTGGTCTGCCTCTACCTCTTTTACCTTGTATTTTCACTCCCAATATTACTTTTAGTAGGCTGTTGTATCTTTTAACATGGCCCAAAAATCGCATTTGTCTTGTTTGAATTGTGTTTAGTAGTTCTCTTTTCATTGTTAGTTGTTTTAAGACTTCATCGTTTGTTTTCTTTTCCTTCCATCCAATTCTACCTATTCTTCTATATATCCACATTTCAAAAGGCTTCAACTCTCTTTTCTGTTTTCTTGTCTAATGTCCATGATTCTGCACCATACAGGAATAGTTTGTGTGTGGATGTGTGTGATATACTGAAAATTGTTGTCTGCGCCTTTCGACCCACAACATCCGACTTCTGTGTGGAATCTCTGATTACTGTTTTCACTTCCCTCTTCGATCGTTACTCTCTTTATGTTTGTTTCGTGCAGCGAGAGGTGGGGGAGGGTGGTATTTTTTTTTAATCTGGGTGTGGGGGAGGTGGGGAACACACTTAAAGGAAAGACAATTTGTCTTCAATAAAATCTCTCACTTGCCTGTAATAGTTGTCCCTTGTTGAGGTTCTCATTTCAGTCAAAAGTACTCTCCTTTGCTTTTTAATGGTTTAACACTGCAGACCTTTGTATGAGAATTCTTCACTTGGAATCGCTTATCCTTCAGTTGAAATCCTCAACAGAACAGAAAATTGAAGCCTTTGAAATGTGGATTTATAGAAGAGTAGGTAGAATTGGATGGAAGGAAAAGAGAACACATGATGAAGTTTTAAAACAACTACAAATTAAAAGAGAACTACTAAATACAATTAGAACAAGACAAATTAGATTTTTGGAGCATGTTAAAAGACACAACAGTCTACTAAAAGTAATATTGGAAGGGAAAATACAGGGTAATAGAGGCAGAGGCAGACTAAAAACTAACATAGACGAGTAACATCAAAAGATGGACAAGACAGTCTATGACAATCTGTACTATCAAAACAAGAGACAGAGCTGAATGGCGCTACATGGTCGCCAATCTTCGATGCGGATACGGCACTTGATGATGATGATGATGATGATGATGATGATGATGATGATGAATTTATCTCCAGGCTGGTTTCTTAGTGGAGCCATAATTCTGTTGATAGCACTAAAGGACCTTCCAACAATAGCTCTTGATATTGGTACAGTCAATATTTTAACATCTGACACTTTTATCTGTTGAATGCGATTAATAAAATATATCTATTTTATAACGAAGATGATGAAATTAATGCTTGCTAAACCTTTTGTCCATGCCAGATATGACAGTCTCTGTGAGTTTAGCAAGTGTTCTCAAACAAGTTTTGTCATCAGAGACATCTATTGCTCTTGTTTGAACATGTGATTCCTTATCTTTCAATTCTGTATATGTTGCAGTAAAATGTTCGTGGCTTCTCTGCACATCCGCAGATATTGATAAAGGTAAAGGTACGAGACTTGAACCGGCGTCTTAACACGCGAGTTTACATCCATATGTGCTCGGCCGCCTATCCAGAATTGTTCGGATATTTCTGTATAGTGTCGCCTCAAGCATCGAAACTCAGATGCGAAGCGACATTCCTCACCTTCCCAGAGTAATACCCTGGTACCCATTTCTGTCAACAGCTGGGTCGACAGTGGGGTTATTTTATTTTTCCAACCACGAGTACAATTCACACAGCTCCCAGCGGGAATCGAACACGGGTTGTCCGAACGTCGGTAGTCCAGTCGGGTGGTTTTCCCAACTCGGCTACCGAGGCCCCCGAGATGTGTTTGATTTTAAGTGTAAAGATATGTTTGAAATTTGATTTGGTCCGATTGCATACTGATTTGTCCCGCTTCTGCGAGCATTTGCTATGGGGGCCTTGGTAGCCGAGTTGGGAAAACCACTCGACTTGACTACCGACGTTCGGACAACCCGTGTTCGATTCCCGCTGGGAGCAGTGTGAGTTGTACTCGTGGTTGGAAAAAATAAAAAATACCCCCACGGTCGACCCAGCCGTTGGCAGAAATGGGTACCAGGGTATTACCCTTGGAAGGTGAGGAATGTCGCTTCGCACCTGAGTTTCGATGCTTGAGGCGACACTATACAGAAATCTCCGAACATTTCTGGATAGGCGGCCGAGCACATATGGGTGTAAACTCGCTTGCTAAGACGCCGGTTCAAGTCTCGTACCTTTACCTTTAGAAACAGATCCCAGTATTTCCACCAACAAACAAAGTGTTAACATGAACGTTGATTTTTTTTTTCATTTCAAGAAGTGATCCTCCAGCCAGTGAAGCTAGATCTCTTCCATCCTTATGTAAATGCTCACAAGACACCATGGCTGGTCCATAACATTTCTTAAAGATGTGAATGGTTTTATAATGATTGAGCCAGCGCACATCTATAGCCTCTGGAATGTCCAACTTTGGATCGTCTAACATTTCTTAAAGATGTGAATGGTTTTATAATGATTGAGCCAGCGCACATCTATAGCCTCTGGAATGTCCAACTTTGGATCGTCTAACATTTCTTAAAGATGTGAATGGTTTTATAATGATTGAGCCAGCGCACATCTATAGCCTCTGGAATGTCCAACTTTGGATCGTCTAACATTTCTTAAAGATGTGAATGGTTTTATAATGATTGAGCCAGCGCATCTCTATAGCCTCTGGAATGTCCAACTTTGGATCGTCTAACATTTCTTAAAGATGTGAATGGATTTATAATGATTGAGCCAGCGCACATTTGTAGCCTCTGGAATGTCCAACTTTGGATCTTCTAACATTTCTTAATGATGTGAATGGTTTTATAATGATTGAGCCAGCGCATATCTATAGCCTCTGGAATGTCCAACTTTGGATCTTCCAACATTTCTTGAATATCACGGGGCAACTGTTTCTCGTTTTGTAGATTCATGGAACCATCATATCCAAATAAACTGTGTACAAATGTCATACTTTTTGAATCAGCGGTTTCCGAGAAAATCATTGTGTTGCATTATTTTCTGAATGCACGAAGCACTTTGCTGTCTCGATGAAGTGAACTGGGAGTGAAGACTGGCAATGCTGCAACAGAATGATATTCTCAACGTGTCTCTCACTTAATAAAAAAAAAAAAAAAAATTCCACATAGGAGAACTGATCTCATGCACTTATAGATACTTAGATATAGTTGTATATGTTGTGACAATACATGAGCCCTACAGTGTATGTGGGGAATAGTCCTTCCTCATTTGTCTGACTTCCTTTTATGAATCCCGGAGATATTGCCTGAACAACTAGAACCTCCATCAAATTCTCAAGCAATTAAAAAAAGACATATCTCCTCTATTGTGATTTCACTTTCAATGCAGTTTGTGATGGTGTCACCTGTTGTATCTTGATGTATTTTATTTAATTTATTAATTAATTTATTATGTTATATATATTATATATATATATATATTTTTAATTTATTTATTTTTATTTATATTATAAAGTGTCTCTAATTTCTCCAGTCTATCACATATCTCTCACACACATACATATCTCACACACACACACATCTCACACACACACATATCTATCTCACACACACATATCTATCTCATACACACATATATCTATCTCACACACATCTCACACACACATATCTCTCACTCTCTCACACACCCACATATCTCACACACACATATCTCTCTCACACACACATATCTCTCACACACACATATCTCTCTCACACACACATATCTCTCACACACACATATCTCTCTCTCACACACACATATCTCTCACACACATGTATATTTCACACACACATGTCACACACACATATCTCTCACACACACATATCTCTCTCACACACACATATCTCTCACACACACATATATTTCACACACACACATGTCACACACATATCTCTCTCTCACATACACACACATATCTATCTCACACACACACATCTCTCTCACACACATGCATATCTCACACACACATATCTCACACGCACATATCTCTCTCACACACATATCTCTCACACACACATATCTCTCTCACACACACATATCTCACACACACATATCTATCTCACACACATATGACAGTTCAGATTTGTTGGCAGCGTTTGTGGATTCATCAACCAATAAAGCAGATGGTCTCCCCGTAACTCCAGCAACAAACTGCCCATCAAGCGCAGTCTCCCATACAAACTATCACCAGCTGCGTGTTTACCGCCATATATAGCTCGTTCTCCCTGTTTCTGAACCCAATCACTTCAACTCTCAACACACGGTCTCATCTAGTAATCTAGAGATGGCTGTGGGTGAGCCGATGATAACGTGCAATAGAAAATCAAATGTAAAATGGCGCTCCGTGGTAGGCAATCTTCCATGTGCAGACAACTTTCAATGAATGAAAGAATGTTCATTTATAGAAGTTTACCACAGAAGAAGAACGCTAATGACTGGCTGTCATTTCACAACAATTAACCAATCATTAAAAGCCATTGAGACTCTTTTTGGGAGCATAGGTCAAGGACAGCGTCTCTCTACACATCCATATTCCTGAAATTTGTCTGTTCTCTTTTCTTCCAATCAGCTACAACATCTTTGAGAATTGTTTTAGTTTCTCTCCAGGCTCTATATTCCTGTGTCTACATTTGCTTTGTGCTTGTTTGCGTTCACATGATGGCTAAAAGATTAGACCTCTACGTTCACATGATGGCTAAAAGATTAGACCTCTACGTTCACATGATGGCTAAAAGATGAGACCTCTACTTTCATATGATGGCTAAAAGATCAGACCTCTACGTTCACATGATGGCTAAAAGATCAGACCTCTACGTTCATATGATGGCTAAAAGATTAGACCTCTACGTTCACATGGTGGCTAAAAGATTAGACTTCTACGTTCACATGGTGGCTAAAACATTAGACCTCTACGTTCACATGATGGCTAAAAGATTAGACCTCTACGTTCACATGATGGCTAAAATATTAGACCTCTACGTTCACATGATGGCTAAAATATTAGACCTCAATGTTCACATGATGGCTAAAAGATCAGACCACTACGTTCACATGATGGCTAAAAGATTAGACCTCTACGTTCATATGATGGCTAAAAGATCAGACCTCTACGTTCACATGATGGCTAAAAGATTAGACCTCTACGTTCACATGATGACTACAAGATTAGACCTCCACGTTATCCGCCCTTGAAAGGGCGTTAAGGGGACGTGGATGCGTTGTGTTGTGATTCGCAGTACTAAAACTGTGATATTTCCGCCTTTCGGCCCAATACATCCGACTGCACAACAGCATTTTTAGCACCGGTTTGCCTTCCCTCTCGATTCCTACTAACGTGACCAGGCTAGACTGATTAGTTTGTTTCTAGGGGCAACGTGAAGACGTGAAGTAAAAAAAAAAGTAAAATACCCCCGTCACGCCAAGTGGCGTATAGGGAATATGGTGTTAGTGACCATACATTTTACAGACCTTCGGCACATGATTTTTGGGGCAATGTGGTCGGTATTACGCCCGTGCCGCTTTACTTTCCCAGAAAAAATCCCGTACCCATTAAAGGCTGGGTGAACCTGGAAGCCGTTGGTTGGGATCGAACCCTACCACTTGTCCTTTGTAGTCCAGTTCACTAACCACTGAGCTATCGCGGCTCCCAAAGACGTGAAGTAGGGTTTGGATAATACTGGCTCACCGATCTACCTTCAACTATGAGTGACTGCTACCTTTCAGCCGGGAATGACCATTTAGCTCTCATTTGATATATTAAAGTTCATCATGGTAGACACTCAACAGTGCCAGGGCTTGGCAACGACTCATAGCTGACTGCTTACATAAGTGGCATTGAACCAAAACTAATCAAGATCCTCACCCCCGCCTCACTGTGGTGGACTTTGAATAGATAACCATTCTAAACAAACGAGTATGGATCTAACAGGGAAGGCAGCCTTGTAACAACTAAATGTCATGCTGACGTAGAATCTATCTATCTATCTATTGTCCTTTCGAGCCGAAGACGGCACATAGGGCAGAACCACAATCTCAGAAACAGAAACCTTGCGTGCCAAAATGGCACATATTGCAGAGATCACTGCTTCTAAAATATATGGCTCTGTTTCCATAACAATACTTTTTACAATGACAGCTTGTCAAGCCATCGATCAACCTCCTTAGTCGCCTCTTACAACATGCCTGGAAGGTCAAAATTTTACACTTTCTTACTTAAGAATAAAGTAAGTATTCTTTACTTCCCTCATAATGAGGCCCCGGTAACACACAATGCATAGGCCTAAATACGTCATTATATCAGCTTGCTGGAAACCACGTTACGATGGATCTACGACTATTTAACGTCATTTAGATCACGAACGATGATAAGTCGTCGAGAAAATGCATAACTCTCTCCATCTACCTCCCTCATTACATCCCTCCAGTTCTCTCTATCTTGCTCACACCCATTGGTAATGATTTGTCACCCAAAAAAAAATGTCCTTCATTTTCCGGAACATCATTTTTGCACGGCTATTCTCTTCTTTATTTCTCAGCTACATCTCACGTGTGATGTTATCTGCGCTCCAGGAAATCCGGGCTGAGGAATAAAAAATGTCGTGAATATCTTGCTTCGTTGTTTTCGTCATTTTATCTTCTGATTGTATTTTAAATAATTCACTTTCTTGAAGGTTTACAGCACCGTCATTATTTCTCTCTCTCTCTCTCTCTCTCTCTCTCTCTCTCTCTCTCTCTCTCTCTCTCATTGTTTCTTGTATTTGTTCTTTCTCTTCTTCTATGTTACCTTCTTCTTCCTCTATTTTCGATTCTTCTTTATCTGTAAAACCATTTTTGTCGTGTTATCTTTCTTCCTTTTTCTTCGTGTTATCTTTCTTCCTTTTTACGTGTTATTTTTCTACCTTTTCTTCGTGATATCTTTCTTCCTTTTCTTCGTGTTATTTTTCATTTTTCTTCTTTTTATTTTGCCTTCCTTTTCTTCTTGTTATGTTTTTCCTGTCGTTTAATAACATGTTTTGTTTCTCTTATTTAATAACATGTTTGTTTCTCTTATGTAATAACATGTTTTGTTTCTCTTATTTAATAACATGTTTTGTTTCTCTTATGTAATAACATGTTTTGTTTCTCTTATTTAATAACATGTTTTGTTTCTCTTATTTAATAACATGTTTTGTTTCTCTTATTTAATAACATGTTTTGTTTCTCTTATTTAATAACATGTTTTGTTTCTCTTATTTAATAACATGTTTTGTTCTCTCATTTGATAACATGTTTTGTTTCTCTCATTTAATAACATGTTTTGTTTCTCTCATTTGATTACATGTTTTGTTTCTCTTGTTTAATAACATTCTCTTATTTCTTTTTTCATTTAAGATGTTTCTTCTCTAATAAGATCTTCATCTTTCTTTTCATCATGATCTTCTTTAGTAACATTTTTTTTCTTTGTCGTCATCACCATCTCTTATTAATAATCTCGTATTCTTCTTTATCGTCAACTTTATTGAAACATCTTCTTTAATTACATTTACTTCTTCTTCATCTTCTGTCTGCTGCATCCTCCTATTACCACCCCACGTCGTTTCTACCATTAAAAATACGCTAAATTACGGTAAATACCTTGTGTTGCCATTATTTTGAGACTTCCGGCCAGCACATCCGATTTCAGCTAGACGTTGATCACGGCCGTTTGGTCGTGTGTTCTAGTGTTTGGCTTTTCGTGGCAAGGCGCAGTGCCAAGGAGTACAGGTTCGATCCTGCTTCGGACCATATATTGTTTCTTGTTTTTTTTTTTAATTCTGTTGTTGAGTGTGTGTGATTTTTATTTTCCGAATGCTGTAAACATACCTCCTCCCCTGAAATGATTCGCTGTTCTATCGCCTCGGAAGTTTCCCTCCATAGAAATATTAATTTATTAGTATTTGTGCCATGTCCCACCTCGACCCATACTCGCTAAACCAGACCGATTAAACCATGTTTCCACAGACACTGCAGGGTGATGGTGTACGACCAAGATAAGCTTCTACCGCTGATCCTGACTTTTGTGCAATCTGCTATGAGCATTGATTACTTTCATCCCTGGCATGTCGAGCATAATTACCTCGCATCTGCAATTATAATTTCTTCTTCTTTTCTCTTTCTTTCTTTAATTTTCTTTTCCTTAGCCTTCTTCTTCAATTGCCGTTTCTTATCTTCTCAAATTATCATCATCTAGTGCCGTCTCCGCAACGAAGGTTGGCTACCATTGAGCGCCATTCTGCTCTGTCTCTTGCTTTGATGGTGCAGGTTGTCATAGGCTGATTTGTCCATTTTTTTATTTTACTCGTCCCTGTTAGTCTTGGTCTGCCTCTGCCACCTTGTATTTTCCCCTCCATGATTACTTTTAGTAGGCTGTTGTGTCTTTTAACATGCCCCAAAAATCGCATTTGTCTTGTTTGAATTGTGCTTAATAGTTCTCTTTTCATTTTTAGTTGTTTAAAGACTTCATCGTTTGTTTTCTTTTCCTTCCATCCAATTCTCCCCATTCTTCTATATATACATATTTCAAAGGCTTCAATTCTCTGTTCTGTTTCTTGTCTAATGTCCATCTCAAATTATACTTTCTTTTTTTGTTTCGTTACTTCAATGTTTTCAATTTGCTTCCTTCTTCTATATCTGTAGTAACATCTCTTCTTCTAATATTTTCTTGTTAGCGTTTACCCGTTAAATGAACGTGGATGCTTTGTGTCGGTAAATGATGGCATAGTCTCGATATCTACACCTTTCGACCCGACACATCCGTCTTCGATTTATGTATGGGTAGATTTACTTAACAGTTTTTCCTTGTTTTTGTTTTTAGTTTTTTTTTTGCCTACTCGTTTCGATTTTTAAGTGCCTAGGATTCTTTAACGTGCGCAGGGACCACATATTTTCCAAGAGAGCTAGACATCAAATCTCACTACCCAGAGAGGGCTAGACATCAAATCTCACTACCCAGAGAGGGCTAGACATCAGATCTCACTACCCAGAGAGGGCTAGACATCAGATCTCACTACCCAGAGAGGGCTAGACATCAAATGTCACTACTCAGAGATGGCTAGACATCAAATCTCACTACCCAGAGAGGGCTAGACATCAGATCTCACCACCCAGAGAGGGCTAGACATCAGATCTCACTACCCAGAGAGGGCTAGACATCAGATCTCACTACCCAGAGAGGACTAGACATCGGACTTCACAACCCAGAGAATAGGGGAGAATAAAGCCACGAGAACACCATGGGGTGCGATTAAAAAAAAAACATCCGCCGTCTGTTGTAGGGATCAAACCCGGGTCCTTTTCGTCCGGAGGTAGACGTCTTACCTCTAGACTACTCAGACCGACGTCTTACCTTTAGACTACCCAGACCCATGTCTTACCTCTAAACAACCCAGACCCATGTCTTACCTTTTGACTACCCAGACCCACGTCTTACCTCTAGACTACCCAGACCCACGTCTTACCTCTAGACTACCCAGACCGACGTCTTACCTCTAGACTACCCAGACTGTCGTCTTACCACTAGACTACCCAGACCCACGTCTTATCTCCAGACTACCCAGATCGACGCCTTACCTCTAGACTACCCAGACCCACGTCTTATCTCCAGACTACCCAGACCCATGTCTTACCTCTAGATTACCCAGACTCATGTCTTACCTCTAGACTACCCAGACCCATGTCTTACCTCTAGACTACCCAGACCCATGTCTTACCTCTAGATTACCCAGACCCATGTCTTACCTCTAGACTACCCAGACCAATATCTTACCTCTAGACTACCCAGACCCATGTCTTACCTCTAGACTACCCAGACCCATGTCTTACCTCTAGATTACCCAGACCCATGTCTTACCTCTAGACTACCCAGACCGATGTCTTACCTCTAGACTACCCAGACCCATGTCTTACCTCTAGACTACCCAGACCCATGTCTTACCTCTAGACTACCCAGACCCATGTCTTACCTCTAGACTACCCAGACCCATGTCTTACCTCTAGATTACCCAGACCCATGTCTTACCTCTAGACTACCCAGACCAATATCTTACCTCTAGACTACCCAGACCAATGTCTTACCTCTAGACTACCCAGACCCATGTCTTACCTCTAGATTACCCAGACCCATGTCTTACCTCTAGACTACCCAGACCCATGTCTTACCTCTAGACTACCCAGACCCATGTCTTACCTCTAGACTACCCAGACCCATGTCTTACCTCTAGATTACCCAGACCCATGTCTTACCTCTAGACTACCCAGACCCATTTCTTACCTCTAGATTACCCAGACCCATGTCTTACCTCTAGACTACCCAGACCCACGTCTTATCTCCAGACTACCCAGATCGACGCCTTACCTCTAGACTACCCAGACCCATGTCTTACCTCTAGATTACCCAGACCCATGTCTTACCTCTAGACTACCCAGACCCATGTCTTACCTCTAGACTACCCAGACCCATGTCTTACCTCTAGATTACCCAGACCCATGTCTTACCTCTAGACTACCCAGACCCACGTCTTACCTCTAGACTACCCAGACCCATGTCTTACCTCTAGACTACCCAGACCCACGTCTTACCTCTAGACTACCCAGACCCACGTCTTACCTCTAGACAACCCAGACCCATGTCTTACCTCTAGACTACCCAGACCCACGTCTTACCTCTAGACTACCCAGACCCATGTCTTACCTCTAGACTACCCAGACCCATGTCTTACCTCTAGACTACCCAGACCCACGTCTTACCTCTAGACTACCCAGACCCACGTCTTACCTCTAGACTACCCAGACCCATGTCTTACCTCTAGACTACCCAGACCGTCGTCTTACCTCTAGACAACCCAGATCGACGTCTTACCTCTAGACTACCCAGACTGACGTCTTACCTCTAGACTACCCAGACCCATATCTTACCTCTAGACTACCCAGACCCATATCTTACCTCTAGACTACCCAGATCCATATCTTACCTCTAGACTACCCAAACCCATGTCTTACCTCTAGACTACCCAGATCGACGTCTTACCTCTAGACTACCCAGACCCATATCTTACCTCTAGACTACCCAGATCCATATCTTACCTCTAGACTACCCAGACCCACGTCTTACCTCTAGACTACCCAGACCCATGTCTTACCTCTAGACTACTCAGACCAACGTCTTACTTTTAGACTACCCAGACCCATGTCTTACCTCTAGACTACCCAGACCCACGTCTTACCTCTAGACTACCCAGACCCATATCTTACCTCTAGACTACCCAGACCCATGTCTTACCTCTAGACTACCCAGACCCACGTCTTACCTCTAGACTACCCAGACCCACGTCTGTACCTCTAGACTACGAAGACCGACGTCTGTACCTCTAGACTACCCAGACCCACGTCTTACCTCTAGACAACGCAGACCCACGTCTTACCTCTAGACTACCCAGACCGACGTCTTACCTCTAGAAAACCCACACCGACGTCTTACCTCTAGAAAACCCAGACCGACGTCTTACCTCTAGACTACCCAGACCGACGTCTTACCTCTAGAAAACCCAGACCGACGTCTTACCTCTAGACTACCCAGACCCATATCTTACCTCTAGACAACCCAGACCGACGTCTTACCTCTAGACTACCCAGACCCACGTCTTACCTCCAGAAAACACAGACCGACGTCTTACCTCTAGAAAACCCAGACCGACGTCTTACCTCTAGACTACCCAGACCCACGTCTTACCACTAGACTACCCAGACCGACGTCTTACCTCTAGACTACCCAGACCCACGTCTTACCTCTAGACTACCCAGACCCACGTCTTACCTCTAGACTACCCAGACCCATATCTTACCTCTAGACAACCCAGACCCACGTCTTACCTCTAGACTACCCAGACCAACGTCTTGCCTCTAGACAACCCAGACCCACGTCTTACCTCTAGACAACCCAGACCCACGTCTTACCTCTGGACTACCCAGACCCATGTCTTACCTCTAGACTACCTAGACCCACGTCTTACCTCTAGACAACCCAGACCCATGTCTTACCTCTAGACTACCCAGACCCACGTCTTACCTCTAGACAACCCAGACTCACGTCTTACCTCTAGACAACCCAGACCGACGTCCTACCTCTAGACTACCCAGACCCATATCTTACCTCTAGACAACCCAGACCCATGTCTTACCTCTAGACAACCCAGACTCACGTCTTACTCTAGACTACCCAGACCGACGTCCTACCTCTAGACTACCCAGACCCAAATCTTACCTCTAGACAACCCAGACCCATGTCTTACCTCTAGACAACCCAGACCCATGTCTTACCTCTAGACAACCCAGACCCATGTCTTACCTCTAGACAACCCAGACCGACGTCCTACCTCTAGACTACCCAGAACCATATCTTACCTCTATATAACCCAGACCCATGTCTTACCTCTAGACTACCCAGACCCATGTCTTACCTCTAGACTACCCAGACCCACGTCTTACCTCTAGACAACCCAGACCCATGTCTTACCTCTAGACAACCCAGACTCACGTCTTACCTCTAGACTACCCAGACCGACCTCCTACCTCTAGACTACCCAGACCCATATCTTACATCTAGACAACCAGACCGACCTCCTACCTCTAGACTACCCAGACCCATATCTTACCTCTAGACTACCCAGACCGACGTCTTACCTCTAGACAACCCAGACCGACGTCTTACCTCTAGACAACCCAGACCGACGTCTTACCTCTAGACAACCCAGACCGACGTCTTACCTCTAGACAACCCAGACCCACGTCTTACCTCTAGACTACCCAGACCCACGTTTTGCCTCTAGACAACCCAGACCCACGTCTTACCTCTAGACAACCCAGACCCACGTCTTACCTCTGGACTAGCCAGACCCATGTCTTACCTCTAGACTACCCAGACCCACGTCTTACCTCTAGACTACCCAGACCCATATCTTACCTCTAGACAACCCAGACCCATGTCTTACCTCTAGACTACCCAGACCCACGTCTTACCTCTAGAAAACCCAAACCCACGTCTTACCTCTGGACTACCCAGACCCATGTCTTACCTCTAGACTACCCAGACCCACGTCTTACCTCTAGACTACCCAGACCCATATCTTACCTCTAGACAACCCAGACCGACGTCTTACCTCTAGACAACCCAGACCGACGTCTTACCTCTAGACAACCCAGACCCATATCTTACCTCTAGACAACCCAGACCCATGTCTTACCTCTAGACTACCCAGACCGACGTCTTACCTCTAGACTACCCAGACCCATATCTTACCTCTAGACAACCCAGACCCATGTCTTACCTCTAGACTACCCAGACCCACGTCTTACCTCTAGACAACCCAGACCCACGTCTTACCTCTGGACTACCCAGACCCATGCCTTACCTCTAGACTACCCAGACCCACGTCTTACCTCTAGACTACCCAGACCCATATCTTACCTCTAGACAACCCAGACCGACGTCTTACCTCTAGACAACCCAGACCGACGTCTTACCTCTAGACAACCCAGACCGTCGTCTTACCTCTAGACTACCCAGACCGTCGTCTTACCTCTAGACAACCCAGACCGACGTCTTACCTCTAGACAACCCAGACCGACGTCTTACCTCTAGACAACCCAGACCGACGTCTTACCTCTAGACTACCCAGACCCATATCTTACCTCTAGACTACCCAGACCCATATCTTACCTCTAGACTACCCAGACCGACGTCTTACCTCTAGACTACCGAGACCCATATCTTACCTCTAGACAACCCAGACCCATATCTTACCTCTAGACTACCCAGACCCACGTCTTGCCTCTATACAACCCAGACCCACGTCTTTCCTCTAGACAACCCAGACCCACGTCTTACCTCTAGACTACCCAGACCCATGTCTTACCTCTAGACTACCCAGACCCACGTCTTACCTCTAGACAACCCAGACCCACGTCTTACCTCTAGACTACCCAGACCCACGTCTTACCTCTAGACAACCCAGACTCACGTCTTACCTCTAGACAACCCAGACCGACGTCCTACCTCTAGACTACCCAGACCCATATCTTACCTCTAGACAACCCAGACCCATGTCTTACCTCTAGACAACCCAGACCCATGTCTTACCTCTAGACAACCCAGACTCACGTCTTACCTCTAGACTACCCAGACCGACGTCCTACCTCTAGACAACCCAGACCCACGTCTTACCTCTAGACTACCCAGACCCACGTCTTACCTCTAGACAACCCAGACTCACGTCTTACCTCTAGACAACCCAGACCGACGTCCTACCTCTAGACTACCCAGACCCATATCTTACCTCTAGACAACCCAGACCCATGTCTTACCTCTAGACACCCAGACCCATGTCTTACCTCTAGACAACCCAGACTCACGTCTTACCTCTAGACTACCCAGATCGACGTCCTACCTCTAGACTACCCAGACCCATATCTTACCTCTAGACAACCCAGACCCATGTCTTACATCTAGACTACCCAGACACATATCTTACCTCTAGACAACCCAGACCCATGTCTTACCTCTAGAATACCCAGACCCATATCTTACCTCTAGACAACCCAGACCCATGTCTTACCTCTAGACTACCCAGACCCATGTCTTACCTCTAGACAACCCAGACCGACGTCCTACCTCTAGACTACCCAGACCCATATCTTATCTCTAGACTACCCAGACCCATGTCTTACCTCTAGACTACCCAGACCCATATCTTACCTCTAGACAACCCAGACCCATGTCTTACCTCTAGACTACCCAGACCCACGTCTTACCTCTAGACTACCCAGACCGTCGTCTTACATCTAGACTACCCAGACCGTCGTCTTACCTCTAGACTACCCAGACCCACGTCTTACCTCTAGACTACCCAGACCGTCGTCTTACCTCTAGACTACCCAGACCCATGTCTTACCTCTAGACTACCCAGACCCATGTCTTACCTCTAGACTACCCAGACCCATGTCTTACCTCTAGACTACCCAGACCGTCGTCTTACCTCTAGACTACCCAGACCCATGTCTTACCTCTAGACTACCCAGACCCACGTCTTACCTCTAGACTACCCAGACCCACGTCTTACCTCTAGACTACCCAGACCCATGTCTTACCTCTAGACTACCCAGACCCATGTCTTACCTCTAGACTACCCAGACCCATGTCTTACCTCTAGACTACCCAGACCCACGTCTTACCTCTAGACTACCCAGACCGTCGTCTTAACTCTAGACTACCCAGACCCATTTCTTACCTCTAGACTACCCAGACCGTCGTCTTACCTCTAGACTACCCAGACCCATATCTTACCTCTAGACAACCCAGACCCACGTCTTACCTCTAGACTACCCAGACCCACGTCTTGCCTCTAGACAACCTAGACCCACGTCTTACCTCTAGACAACCCAGACCCACGTCTTACCTCTGGACTACCCAGACCCATGTCTTACCTCTAGACTACCTAGACCCACGTCTTACCTCTAGACAACCCAGACCCATGTCTTACCTCTAGACTACCCAGACCCACGTCTTACCTCTAGACAACCCAGACTCACGTCTTACCTCTAGACAACCCAGACCGACGTCCTACCTCTAGACTACCCAGACCCATATTCTTACCTCTAGACAACCCAGACCCATGTCTTACCTCTAGACAACCCAGACTCACGTCTTACTCTAGACTACCCAGACCGACGTCCTACCTCTAGACTACCCAGACCCATATCTTACCTCTAGACAACCCAGACCCATGTCTTACCTCTAGACAACCCAGACCCATGTCTTACCTCTAGACAACCCAGACCCATGTCTTACCTCTAGACAACCCAGACCGACGTCCTACCTCTAGACTACCCAGACCCATATCATACCTCTAGACAACCCAGACCCATGTCTTACCTCTAGACAACCCAAACTCACGTCTTACCTCTAGACTACCCAGACCCATGTCCTACCTCTAGACTACCCAGACCCATATCTTACCTCTAGATAACCCAGACCCATGTCTTACCTCTAGACTACCCAGACCCATGTCTTACCTCTAGACTACCCAGACCCACGTCTTACCTCTAGACAACCCAGACCCATGTCTTACCTCTAGACAACCCAGACTCACGTCTTACCTCTAGACTACCCAGACCCACGTCTTACCTCTGGACTACCCAGACCCATGCCTTACCTCTAGACTACCCAGACCCACGTCTTACCTCTAGACTACCCAGACCCATATCTTACCTCTAGACAACCCAGACCGACGTCTTACCTCTAGACAACCCAGACCGACGTCTTACCTCTAGACAACCCAGACCGTCGTCTTACCTCTAGACTACCCAGACCGTCGTCTTACCTCTACACAACCCAGACCGACGTCTTACCTCTAGACAACCCAGACCGACGTCTTACCTCTAGACAACCCAGACCGACGTCTTACCTCTAGACTACCCAGACCCATATCTTACCTCTAGACTACCCAGACCCATATCTTACCTCTAGACTACCCAGACCGACGTCTTACCTCTAGACTACCGAGACCCATATCTTACCTCTAGACAACCCAGACCCATATCTTACCTCTAGACTACCCAGACCCACGTCTTGCCTCTATACAACCCAGACCCACGTCTTTCCTCTAGACAACCCAGACCCACGTCTTACCTCTAGACTACCCAGACCCATGTCTTACCTCTAGACTACCCAGACCCACGTCTTACCTCTAGACAACCCAGACCCACATCTTACCTCTAGACTACCCAGACCCACGTCTTACCTCTAGACAACCCAGACTCACGTCTTACCTCTAGACAACCCAGACCGACGTCCTACCTCTAGACTACCCAGACCCATATCTTACCTCTAGACAACCCAGACCCATGTCTTACCTCTAGACAACCCAGACCCATGTCTTACCTCTAGACAACCCAGACTCACGTCTTACCTCTAGACTACCCAGACCGACGTCCTACCTCTAGACAACCCAGACCCACGTCTTACCTCTAGACTACCCAGACCCACGTCTTACCTCTAGACAACCCAGACTCACGTCTTACCTCCAGACAACCCAGACCGACGTCCTACCTCTAGACTACCCAGACCCATATCTTACCTCTAGACAACCCAGACCCATGTCTTACCTCTAGACAACCCAGACCCATGTCTTACCTCTAGACAACCCAGACTCACGTCTTACCTCTAGACTACCCAGACCGACGTCCTACCTCTAGACTACCCAGACCCATATCTTACCTCTAGACAACCCAGACCCATGTCTTACCTCTAGACTACCCAGACACATATCTTACCTCTAGACAACCCAGACCCATGTCTTACCTCTAGACTACCCAGACCCATATCTTACCTCTAGACAACCCAGACCCATGTCTTACCTCTAGACTACCCAGACCCATGTCTTACCTCTAGACTACCCAGACCGTCGTCTTACCTCTAGACTACCCAGACCGACGTCTTACCTCTAGACTACCCAGAAAAACGTCTTACCTCTAGACTACCCAGACCGTCGTCTTACCTCTAGACTACCCAGACTGACGTCTTACCTCTAGACTACCCAGACCCACGTCTTACCTCTAGACTAGCCAGACCCACGTCTTACCTCTAGACTACCCAGACCCACGTCTTACCTCTAGACTAGCCAGACCCACGTCTTACCTCTAGACTACCCAGACCCACGTCTTACCTCTAGACTAGCCAGACCTACGTCTTACCTCTAGACTAGCCAGACCCACGTCTTACCTCTAGACTAGCCAGACCCACGTCTTACCTCTAGACTAGCCAGACCTACGTCTTACCTCTAGACTAGCCAGACCCACGTCTTACCTCTAGACTACCCAGACCCACGTCTTACCTCTAGACTAGCCAGACCGACGTCTTACCTCTAGACTACCCAGACCCACGTCTTACCTCTAGACTACCCAGACCCACGTCTTACCTCTAGACTACCCAGACCTACGTCTTACCTCTAGACTACCCAGACCTACGTCTTACCTCTAGACTACCCAGACCCACGTCTTACCTCTAGACTAGCCAGACCTACGTCTTACCTCTAGACTACCCAGACCCACGTCTTACCTCTAGACTACTCAGACTGACGTCTTACCACTAGACTACCCAGAAAAACGTCTTACCTCTAGACTACTCAGACTAACGTCTTACCTCTAGACTACCCAGACCCACGTCTTACCTCTAGACTAGCCAGACCTACGTCTTACCTCTAGACTACCCAGACCCACGTCTTACCTCTAGACTACTCAGACTGACGTCTTACCTCTAGACTACCCAGACCCACGTCTTACCTCTAGACTACTCAGACTGACGTCTTACCTCTAGACTACCCAGACCTACGTCTTACCTCTAGACTACCCAGACCCATGTCTTACCTCTAGACTACTCAGACTGACGTCTTACCTCTAGACTACCCAGAAAAACGTCTTACCTCTAGACTACCCAGACCCACGTCTTACCTCTAGACTACCCAGACTGACGTCTTACCTCTAGACTACCCAGAAAAACGTCTTACCTCTAGACTACCCAGACTGACGTCTTACCTCTAGACTACCCAGACTGACGTCTTACCTCTAGACTACCAGAAAAACGTCTTACCTCTAGACTACCCAGACTGACGTCTTACCTCTAGACTACCCAGAAAAACGTCTTACCTCTAGACTACCCAGACTGACGTCTTACCTCTAGACTACCCAGACCGACGTCTTACCTCTAGACTACCCAGAAAAACGTCTTACCTCTAGACTACCCAGACCCATGTCTTACCTCTAGACTAACCAGAAAAACGTCTTACCTCTAGACTACCCAGACCCATGTCTTACCTCTAGACTACCCAGACCCATGTCTTACCTCTAGACTACCTAGACCCACGTCTTACCTCTAGACAACCCAGACCCATGTCTTACCTCTAGACTACCCAGACCCACGTCTTACCTCTAGACAACCCAGACTCACGTCTTACCTCTAGACAACCCAGACCGACGTCCTACCTCTAGACTACCCAGACCCATATCTTACCTCTAGACAACCCAGACCCATGTCTTACCTCTAGACAACCCAGACTCACGTCTTACTCTAGACTACCCAGACCGACGTCCTACCTCTAGACTACCCAGACCCATATCTTACCTCTAGACAACCCAGACCCATGTCTTACCTCTAGACAACCCAGACCCATGTCTTACCTCTAGACAACCCAGACCCATGTCTTACCTCTAGACAACCAGACCGACGTCCTACCTCTAGACTACCCAGACCCATATCTTACCTCTAGACAACCCAGACCCATGTCTTACCTCTAGACAACCCAAACTCACGTCTTACCTCTAGACTACCCAGACCCATGTCCTACCTCTAGACTACCCAGACCCATATCTTACCTCTAGATAACCCAGACCCATGTCTTACCTCTAGACTACCCAGACCCATGTCTTACCTCTAGACTACCCAGACCCACGTCTTACCTCTAGACAACCCAGACCCATGTCTTACCTCTAGACAACCCAGACTCACGTCTTACCTCTAGACTACCCAGACCGACCTCCTACCTCTAGACTACCCAGACCCATATCTTACCTCTAGACAACCCAGACCGAACTCCTACCTCTAGACTACCCAGACCCATATCTTACCTCTAGACTACCCAGACCGACGTCTTACCTCTAGACAACCCAGACCGACGTCTTACCTCTAGACAACCCAGACCGACGTCTTACCTCTAGACAACCCAGACCGACGTCTTACCTCTAGACAACCCAGACCCACGTCTTACCTCTAGACTACCCAGACCCACGTTTTGCCTCTAGACAACCCAGACCCACGTCTTACCTCTAGACAACCCAGACCCACGTCTTACCTCTGGACTACCCAGACCCATGTCTTACCTCTAGACTACCCAGACCCACGTCTTACCTCTAGACTACCCAGACCCATGTCTTACCTCTAGACAACCCAGACCCATGTCTTACCTCTAGACTACCCAGACCCACGTCTTACCTCTAGACAACCCAAACCCACGTCTTACCTCTGGACTACCCAGACCCATGTCTTACCTCTAGACTACCCAGACCCACGTCTTACCTCTAGACTACCCAGACCCATATCTTACCTCTAGACAACCCAGACCGACGTCTTACCTCTAGACAACCCAGACCGACGTCTTACCTCTAGACAACCCAGACCCATATCTTACCTCTAGACAACCCAGACCCATGTCTTACCTCTAGACTACCCAGACCGACGTCTTACCTCTAGACTACCCAGACCCATATCTTACCTCTAGACAACCCAGACCCATGTCTTACCTCTAGACTACCCAGACCCACGTCTTACCTCTAGACAACCCAGACCCACGTCTTACCTCTGGACTACCCAGACCCATGCCTTACCTCTAGACTACCCAGACCCACGTCTTACCTCTAGACTACCCAGACCCATATCTTACCTCTAGACAACCCAGACCGACGTCTTACCTCTAGACAACCCAGACCGACGTCTTACCTCTAGACAACCCAGACCGTCGTCTTACCTCTAGACTACCCAGACCGTCGTCTTACCTCTACACAACCCAGACCGACGTCTTACCTCTAGACAACCCAGACCGACGTCTTACCTCTAGACAACCCAGACCGACGTCTTACCTCTAGACTACCCAGACCCATATCTTACCTCTAGACTACCCAGACCCATATCTTACCTCTAGACTACCCAGACCGACGTCTTACCTCTAGACTACCGAGACCCATATCTTACCTCTAGACAACCCAGACCCATATCTTACCTCTAGACTACCCAGACCCACGTCTTGCCTCTATACAACCCAGACCCACGTCTTTCCTCTAGACAACCCAGACCCACGTCTTACCTCTAGACTACCCAGACCCATGTCTTACCTCTAGACTACCCAGACCCACGTCTTACCTCTAGACAACCCAGACCCACGTCTTACCTCTAGACTACCCAGACCCACGTCTTACCTCTAGACAACCCAGACTCACGTCTTACCTCTAGACAACCCAGACCGACGTCCTACCTCTAGACAACCCAGACCCACGTCCTACCTCTAGACTACCCAGACCCATATCTTACCTCTAGACAACCCAGACCCATGTCTTACCTCTAGACAACCCAGACTCACGTCTTACCTCTAGACTACCCAGACCGACGTCCTACCTCTAGACTACCCAGACCCATATCTTACCTCTAGACAACCCAGACCCATGTCTTACCTCTAGACTACCCAGACACATATCTTACCTCTAGACAACCCAGACCCATGTCTTACCTCTAGACTACCCAGACCCATATCTTACCTCTAGACAACCCAGACCCATGTCTTACCTCTAGACTACCCAGACCCATGTCTTACCTCTAGACTACCCAGACCGTCGTCTTACCTCTAGACTACCCAGACCGACGTCTTACCTCTAGACTACCCAGAAAAACGTCTTACCTCTAGACTAGCCAGACCGACGTCTTACCTCTAGACTACCCAGACCCACGTCTTACCTCTAGACTACCCAGACCCACGTCTTACCTCTAGACTACCCAGACCCACGTCTTACCTCTAGACTACTCAGACTGACTTCTTACCTCTAGACTACCCAGAAAAACGTCTTACCTCTAGACTACCCAGACCGTCGTCTTACCTCTAGACTACCCAGACTGACGTCTTACCTCTAGACTACCCAGACCCACGTCTTACCTCTAGACTAGCCAGACCCACGTCTTACCTCTAGACTACCCAGACCCACGTCTTACCTCTAGACTAGCCAGACCCTCGTCTTACCTCTAGACTACCCAGACCCACGTCTTACCTCTAGACTAGCCAGACCTACGTCTTACCTCTAGACTAGCCAGACCCACGTCTTACCTCTAGACTAGCCAGACCCACGTCTTACCTCTAGACTAGCCAGACCTACGTCTTACCTCTAGACTAGCCAGACCCACGTCTTACCTCTAGACTACCCAGACCCACGTCTTACCTCTAGACTAGCCAGACCGACGTCTTACCTCTAGACTACCCAGACCCACGTCTTACCTCTAGACTACCCAGACCCACGTCTTACCTCTAGACTACCCAGACCTACGTCTTACCTCTAGACTACCCAGACCTACGTCTTACCTCTAGACTACCCAGACCCACGTCTTACCTCTAGACTAGCCAGACCTACGTCTTACCTCTAGACTACCCAGACCAACGTCTTACCTCTAGACTACTCAGACTGACGTCTTACCACTAGACTACCCAGAAAAACGTCTTACCTCTAGACTACTCAGACTAACGTCTTACCTCTAGACTACCCAGACCCACGTCTTACCTCTAGACTAGCCAGACCTACGTCTTACCTCTAGACTACCCAGACCCACGTCTTACCTCTAGACTACTCAGACTGACGTCTTACCTCTAGACTACCCAGACCCACGTCTTACCTCTAGACTACTCAGACTGACGTCTTACCTCTAGACTACCCAGACCTACGTCTTACCTCTAGACTACCCAGACCCATGTCTTACCTCTAGACTACTCAGACTGACGTCTTACCTCTAGACTACCCAGAAAAACGTCTTACCTCTAGACTACCCAGACCCACGTCTTACCTCTAGACTACCCAGACTGACGTCTTACCTCTAGACTACCCAGAAAAACGTCTTACCTCTAGACTACCCAGACTGACGTCTTACCTCTAGACTACCCAGACTGACGTCTTACCTCTAGACTACCCAGAAAAACGTCTTACCTCTAGACTACCCAGACTGACGTCTTACCTCTAGACTACCCAGAAAAACGTCTTACCTCTAGACTACCCAGACTGACGTCTTACCTCTAGACTACCCAGACCGACGTCTTACCTCTAGACTACCCAGAAAAACGTCTTACCTCTAGACTACCCAGACCCATGTCTTACCTCTAGACTACACAGAAAAACGTCTTACCTCTAGACTACCCAGACCCATGTCTTACCTCTAGACTACCCAGACCCATGTCTTACCTCTAGACTACCCAGACCCATGTCTTACCTCTAGACTACCCAGACCCATGTCTTACCTCTAGACTACCCAGACCCATGTCTTACCTCTAGACTACCTAGACCCATGTCTTACCTCTAGACTACCCAGACCTATGTCTTACCTCTAGACTACCCAGACCCATGTCTTACCTCTAGACTACCCAGACCGACGTCTTACCTCTAGACTACCCAGAAAAACGTCTTACCTCTAGACTACCCAGACCCATGTCTTACCTCTAGACTACTCAGACTGACGTCTTACCTCTAGACTACTCAGACCGACGTCTTACCTGTAGACTACCCAGACCGACGTCTTACCTCTAGACTACCCAGACCCACGTCTTACCTCTAGACTACTCAGACTGACGTCTTACCTCTAGACTACCCAGACCTACGTCTTACCTCTAGACTACCCAGACCTACGTCTTACCTCTAGACTACCCAGACTGACGTCTTACCTCTAGACTACCCAGACCTACGTCTTACCTCTAGACTACCCAGACCCATGTCTTACCTCTAGACTACCCAGACCTACGTCTTACCTCTAGACTACCCAGACCTACGTCTTACCTCTAGACTACCCAGACCCATGTCTTACCTCTAGACTACCCAGACCTACGTCTTACCTCTAGACTACCCAGACCTACGTCTTACCTCTAGACTACCCAGACCTACGTCTTACCTCTAGACTACTCAGACTGACGTCTTACCTCTAGACTACCCAGACCTACGTCTTACCTCTAGACTACCCAGACCCATGTCTTACCTCTAGACTACTCAGACTGACGTCTTACCTCTAGACTACCCAGACCTACGTCTTACCTCTAGACTACCCAGACCTACGTCTTACCTCTAGACTACCCAGACCTACGTCTTACCTCTAGACTACCCAGACCCATGTCTTACCTCTAGACTACCCAGACCTACGTCTTACCTCTAGACTACCCAGACCAATATCTTACCTCTAGACTACCCAGACCCATGTCTTACCTCTAGACTACCCAGACCGACGTCTTACCTCTAGACTACCCAGACCTACGTCTTACCTCTAGACTACCCAGACCCATGTCTTACCTCTAGACTACCCAGACCTACGTCTTATCTCTAGACTACCCAGACCCATATCTTACCTCCTGACTACCCAGACCCATGTCTTACCTCTAGACTACCCAGACCGACGTCTTACCTCTAGACTACCAGACCTACGTCTTACCTCTAGACTACCCAGAAAAACGTCTTACCTCTAGACTACCCAGAAAAACGTCTTACCTCTAGACTACCCAGAAAAACGTCTTACCTCTAGACTACCTAGACCCACGTCTTACCTCTAGACTACCCAGACCTACGTCTTACCTCTAGACTACCCAGACCCACGTCTTACCTCTAGACTACCCAGACCCACGTCTTACCTCTAGACTACCCAGACCCACGTCTTACCTCTAGACTACCCAGACCCACGTCTTACCTCTAGACTACCCAGACCCACGTCTTACCTCTAGACTACCCAGACCGACATCTTACCTCTAGACTACCCAGACCCACGTCTTACCTCTAGACTACCCAGACCCACGTCTTACCTCTAGACTACCCAGACCCACGTCTTACCTCTAGACTACCCAGACCTACGTCTTACCTCTAGACTACCCAGACCCACGTCTTACCTCTAGACTACCCAGACCCACGTCTTACCTCTAGACTACCCAGACCCACGTCTTACCTCTAGACTACCCAGACCCACGTCTTACCTCTAGACTACCCAGACCCACGTCTTACCTCTAGACTACCCAGACTGTCGTCTTACCTCTAGACTACCCAGACCGTCGTCTTACCTCTAGACTACCCAGACCGACGTCTTACCTCTAGACTACCCAGACCCACGTCTTACCTCTAGACTACCCAGACCTACGTCTTACCTCTAGACTACCCAGACCCACGTCTTACCTCTAGACTACCCAGACCCACGTCTTACCTCTAGACTACCCAGACCCACGTCTTACCTCTAGACTACCCAGACCCACGTCTTACTCTAGACTACCCAGACCCACGTCTTACCTCTAGACTACCCAGACTGTCGTCTTACCTCTAGACTACCCAGACCGTCGTCTTACCTCTAGACTACCCAGACCGACGTCTTACCTCTAGACTACCCAGACCCACGTCTTACCTCTAGACTACCCAGACCCACGTCTTACCTCTAGACTACCAAGACTGTCGTCTTACCTCTAGACTACCCAGACCGTCGTCTTACCTCTAGACTACCCAGACCCACGTCTTACCTCTAGACTACCCAGACCCACGTCTTACCTCTAGACTACTCAGACTGACGTCTTACCTCTAGACTACCCAGACCCATGTCTTACCTCTAGATTACCCAGACCATGTCTTACCTCTAGACTACCCAGACCCATGTCTTACCTCTAGACTACCCAGACCCATGTCTTACCTCTAGACTACCCAGACCCATGTCTTACCTCTAGATTACCCAGACCCATGTCTTACCTCTAGACTACCCAGACCCATTTCTTACCTCTAGACTACCCAGACCCATGTCTTACCTCTAGACTACCCAGACCCACGTCTTATCTCCAGACTACCCAGATCGACGCCTTACCTCTAGACTACCCAGACCCATGTCTTACCTCTAGACTACCCAGACCCATGTCTTACCTCTAGACTACCCAGACCCATGTCTTACCTCTAGACTACCCAGACCCATGTCTTACCTCTAGACTACCCAGACCCATGTCTTACCTCTAGACTACCCAGACCCACGTCTTACCTCTAGACTACCCAGACCCATGTCTTACCTCTAGACTACCCAGACCCACGTCTTACCTCTAGACTACCCAGAAAAACGTCTTACCTCTAGACTACCCAGACTGACGTCTTACCTCTAGACTACCCAGAAAAACGTCTTACCTCTAGACTACCCAGACTGACGTCTTACCTCTAGACTACCCAGACCGACGTCTTACCTCTAGACTACCCAGAAAAACGTCTTACCTCTAGACTACCCAGACCCATGTCTTACCTCTAGACTACACAGAAAAACGTCTTACCTCTAGACTACCCAGACCCATGTCTTACCTCTAGACTACCCAGACCCATGTCTTACCTCTAGACTACCCAGACCCATGTCTTACCTCTAGACTACCCAGACCCATGTCTTACCTCTAGACTACCCAGACCCAGTCTTACCTCTAGACTACCAGACCCACGTCTTACCTCTAGACTACCCAGACCTATGTCTTACCTCTAGACTACCCAGACCCATGTCTTACCTCTAGACTACCCAGACCGACGTCTTACCTCTAGACTACCCAGAAAAACGTCTTACCTCTAGACTACCCAGACCCATGTCTTACCTCTAGACTACTCAGACTGACGTCTTACCTCTAGACTACTCAGACCGACGTCTTACCTCTAGACTACCCAGACCGACGTCTTACCTCTAGACTACCCAGACCCACGTCTTACCTCTAGACTACTCAGACTGACGTCTTACCTCTAGACTACCCAGACCTACGTCTTACCTCTAGACTACCCAGACCTACGTCTTACCTCTAGACTACCCAGACTGACGTCTTACCTCTAGACTACCCAGACCTACGTCTTACCTCTAGACTACCCAGACCCATGTCTTACCTCTAGACTACCCAGACCTACGTCTTACCTCTAGACTACCCAGACCTACGTCTTACCTCTAGACTACCCAGACCCATGTCTTACCTCTAGACTACCCAGACCTACGTCTTACCTCTAGACTACCCAGACCTACGTCTTACCTCTAGACTACCCAGACCTACGTCTTACCTCTAGACTACCCAGACTGACGTCTTACCTCTAGACTACCCAGACCTACGTCTTACCTCTAGACTACCCAGACCCATGTCTTACCTCTAGACTACCAGACTGACGTCTTACCTCTAGACTACCCAGACCTACGTCTTACCTCTAGACTACCCAGACCTACGTCTTACCTCTAGACTACCCAGACCTACGTCTTACCTCTAGACTACCAGACCCATGTCTTACCTCTAGACTACCCAGACCTACGTCTTACCTCTAGACTACCCAGACCAATATCTTACCTCTAGACTACCCAGACCCATGTCTTACCTCTAGACTACCCAGACCGACGTCTTACCTCTAGACTACCCAGACCTACGTCATACCTCTAGACTACCCAGACCCATGTCTTACCTCTAGACTACCCAGACCTACGTCTTATCTCTAGACTACCCAGACCATATCTTACCTCCTGACTACCCAGACCCATGTCTTACCTCTAGACTACCCAGACCGACGTCTTACCTCTAGACTACCCAGACCTACGTCTTACCTCTAGACTACCCAGAAAAACGTCTTATCTCTAGACTACCCAGAAAAACGTCTTACCTCTAGACTACCCAGAAAAACGTCTTACCTCTAGACTACCTAGACCCACGTCTTACCTCTAGACTACCCAGACCTACGTCTTACCTCTAGACTACCCAGACCCACGTCTTACCTCTAGACTACCCAGACCCACGTCTTACCTCTAGACTACCCAGACCCACGTCTTACCTCTAGACTACCAGACCCACGTCTTACCTCTAGACTACCCAGACCCACGTCTTACCTCTAGACTACCCAGACCGACATCTTACCTCTAGACTACCCAGACCCACGTCTTACCTCTAGACTACCAGACCCACGTCTTACCTCTAGACTACCCAGACCCACGTCTTACCTCTAGACTACCCAGACCTACGTCTTACCTCTAGACTACCCAGACCCACGTCTTACCTCTAGACTACCCAGACCCACGTCTTACCTCTAGACTACCCAGACCCACGTCTTACCTCTAGACTACCCAGACCCACGTCTTACCTCTAGACTACCCAGACCCACGTCTTACCTCTAGACTACCCAGACTGTCGTCTTACCTCTAGACTACCCAGACCGTCGTCTTACCTCTAGACTACCCAGACCGACGTCTTACCTCTAGACTACCCAGACCACGTCTTACCTCTAGACTACCCAGACCTACGTCTTACCTCTAGACTACCCAGACCCACGTCTTACCTCTAGACTACCCAGACCCACGTCTTACCTCTAGACTACCCAGACCCACGTCTTACCTCTAGACTACCCAGACCCACGTCTTATCTCTAGACTACCAGACCCACGTCTTACCTCTAGACTACCCAGACTGTCGTCTTACCTCTAGACTACCCAGACCGTCGTCTTACCTCTAGACTACCCAGACCGACGTCTTACCTCTAGACTACCCAGACCACGTCTTACCTCTAGACTACCCAGACCCACGTCTTACCTCTAGACTACCAAGACTGTCGTCTTACCTCTAGACTACCCAGACCGTCGTCTTACCTCTAGACTACCCAGACCCACGTCTTACCTCTAGACTACCCAGACCCACGTCTTACCTCTAGACTACCCAGACTGACGTCTTACCTCTAGACTACCCAGACCCATGTCTTACCTCTAGATTACCCAGACCCATGTCTTACCTCTAGACTACCCAGACCCATGTCTTACCTCTAGACTACCCAGACCCATGTCTTACCTCTAGACTACCCAGACCCATGTCTTACCTCTAGATTACCCAGACCCATGTCTTACCTCTAGACTACCCAGACCCATTTCTTACCTCTAGATTACCCAGACCCATGTCTTACCTCTAGACTACCCAGACCCACGTCTTATCTCCAGACTACCCAGATCGACGCCTTACCTCTAGACTACCCAGACCCATGTCTTACCTCTAGATTACCCAGACCATGTCTTACCTCTAGACTACCCAGACCCATGTCTTACCTCTAGACTACCCAGACCCATGTCTTACCTCTAGATTACCCAGACCCATGTCTTACCTCTAGACTACCCAGACCCACGTCTTACCTCTAGACTACCCAGACCCATGTCTTACCTCTAGACTACCCAGACCCACGTCTTACCTCTAGACTACCCAGACCCACGTCTTACCTCTAGACTACCCAGACCCATGTCTTACCTCTAGACTACCCAGACCCACGTCTTACCTCTAGACTACCCAGACCCATGTCTTACCTCTAGACTACCCAGACCCATGTCTTACCTAGACTAGACTACCCAGACCCACGTCTTACCTCTAGACTACCCAGACCCACGTCTTACCTCTAGACTACCCAGACCCATGTCTTACCTCTAGACTACCCAGACCGTCGTCTTACCTCTAGACAACCCAGATCGACGTCTTACCTCTAGACTACCCAGACTGACGTCTTACCTCTAGACTACCCAGACCCATATCTTACCTCTAGACTACCCAGACCCATATCTTACCTCTAGACTACCCAGATCCATATCTTACCTCTAGACTACCCAAACCCATGTCTTACCTCTAGACTACCCAGATCGACGTCTTACCTCTAGACTACCCAGACCCATATCTTACCTCTAGACTACCCAGATCCATATCTTACCTCTAGACTACCCAGACCCACGTCTTACCTCTAGACTACCCAGACCATGTCTTACCTCTAGACTACTCAGACCAACGTCTTACTTTAGACTACCCAGACCCATGTCTTACCTCTAGACTACCCAGACCCACGTCTTACCTCTAGACTACCCAGACCCATATCTTACCTCTAGACTACCCAGACCCATGTCTTACCTCTAGACTACCCAGACCCACTTCTTACCTCTAGACTACCCAGACCCACGTCTGTACCTCTAGACTACGAAGACCGACGTCTGTACCTCTAGACTACCCAGACCCACGTCTTACCTCTAGACAACGCAGACCCACGTCTTACCTCTAGACTACCCAGACCGACGTCTTACCTCTAGAAAACCCACACCGACGTCTTACCTCTAGAAAACCCAGACCGACGTCTTACCTCTAGACTACCCAGACCGACGTCTTACCTCTAGAAACCCAGACCGACGTCTTACCTCTAGACTACCCAGACCCATATCTTACCTCTAGACAACCCAGACCGACGTCTTACCTCTAGACTACCCAGACCCACGTCTTACCTCCAGAAAACACAGACCGACGTCTTACCTCTAGAAAACCCAGACCGACGTCTTACCTCTAGACTACCCAGACCCACGTCTTACCACTAGACTACCCAGACCGACGTCTTACCTCTAGACTACCCAGACCCACGTCTTACCTCTAGACTACCCAGACCCACGTCTTACCTCTAGACTACCCAGACCCATATCTTACCTCTAGACAACCCAGACCCACGTCTTACCTCTAGACTACCCAGACCAACGTCTTGCCTCTAGACAACCCAGACCCACGTCTTACCTCTAGACAACCCAGACCCACGTCTTACCTCTGGACTACCCAGACCCATGTCTTACCTCTAGACTACCTAGACCCACGTCTTACCTCTAGACAACCCAGACCCATGTCTTACCTCTAGACTACCCAGACCCACGTCTTACCTCTAGACAACCCAGACTCACGTCTTACCTCTAGACAACCCAGACCGACGTCCTACCTCTAGACTACCCAGACCCATATCTTACCTCTAGACAACCCAGACCCATGTCTTACCTCTAGACAACCCAGACTCACGTCTTACTCTAGACTACCCAGACCGACGTCCTACCTCTAGACTACCCAGACCCAAATCTTACCTCTAGACAACCCAGACCCATGTCTTACCTCTAGACAACCCAGACCCATGTCTTACCTCTAGACAACCCAGACCCATGTCTTACCTCTAGACAACCCAGACCGACGTCCTACCTCTAGACTACCCAGACCCATATCTTACCTCTAGATAACCCAGACCCATGTCTTACCTCTAGACTACCCAGACCCATGTCTTACCTCTAGACTACCCAGACCCACGTCTTACCTCTAGACAACCCAGACCCATGTCTTACCTCTAGACAACCCAGACTCACGTCTTACCTCTAGACTACCCAGACCGACTCCTACCTCTAGACTACCCAGACCCATATCTTACATCTAGACAACCCAGACCGACCTCCTACCTCTAGACTACCCAGACCCATATCTTACCTCTAGACTACCCAGACCGACGTCTTACCTCTAGACAACCCAGACCGACGTCTTACCTCTAGACAACCCAGACCGACGTCTTACCTCTAGACAACCCAGACCGACGTCTTACCTCTAGACAACCCAGACCCACGTCTTACCTCTAGACTACCCAGACCCACGTTTTGCCTCTAGACAACCCAGACCCACGTCTTACCTCTAGACAACCCAGACCCACGTCTTACCTCTGGACTAGCCAGACCCATGTCTTACCTCTAGACTACCCAGACCCACGTCTTACCTCTAGACTACCCAGACCCATATCTTACCTCTAGACAACCCAGACCCATGTCTTACCTCTAGACTACCCAGACCCACGTCTTACCTCTAGAAAACCCAAACCCACGTCTTACCTCTGGACTACCCAGACCCATGTCTTACCTCTAGACTACCCAGACCCACGTCTTACCTCTAGACTACCCAGACCCATATCTTACCTCTAGACAACCCAGACCGACGTCTTACCTCTAGACAACCCAGACCGACGTCTTACCTCTAGACAACCCAGACCCATATCTTACCTCTAGACAACCCAGACCCATGTCTTACCTCTAGACTACCCAGACCGACGTCTTACCTCTAGACTACCCAGACCCATATCTTACCTCTAGACAACCCAGACCCATGTCTTACCTCTAGACTACCCAGACCCACGTCTTACCTCTAGACAACCCAGACCCACGTCTTACCTCTGGACTACCCAGACCCATGCCTTACCTCTAGACTACCCAGACCCACGTCTTACCTCTAGACTACCCAGACCCATATCTTACCTCTAGACAACCCAGACCGACGTCTTACCTCTAGACAACCCAGACCGACGTCTTACCTCTAGACAACCCAGACCGTCGTCTTACCTCTAGACTACCCAGACCGTCGTCTTACCTCTAGACAACCCAGACCGACGTCTTACCTCTAGACAACCCAGACCGACGTCTTACCTCTAGACAACCCAGACCGACGTCTTACCTCTAGACTACCCAGACCCATATCTTACCTCTAGACTACCCAGACCCATATCTTACCTCTAGACTACCCAGACCGACGTCTTACCTCTAGACTACCGAGACCCATATCTTACCTCTAGACAACCCAGACCCATATCTTACCTCTAGACTACCCAGACCCACGTCTTGCCTCTATACAACCCAGACCCACGTCTTTCCTCTAGACAACCCAGACCCACGTCTTACCTCTAGACTACCCAGACCCATGTCTTACCTCTAGACTACCCAGACCCACGTCTTACCTCTAGACAACCCAGACCCACGTCTTACCTCTAGACTACCCAGACCCACGTCTTACCTCTAGACAACCCAGACTCACGTCTTACCTCTAGACAACCCAGACCGACGTCCTACCTCTAGACTACCCAGACCCATATCTTACCTCTAGACAACCCAGACCCATGTCTTACCTCTAGACAACCCAGACCCATGTCTTACCTCTAGACAACCCAGACTCACGTCTTACCTCTAGACTACCCAGACCGACGTCCTACCTCTAGACAACCCAGACCCACGTCTTACCTCTAGACTACCCAGACCCACGTCTTACCTCTAGACAACCCAGACTCACGTCTTACCTCTAGACAACCCAGACCGACGTCCTACCTCTAGACTACCAGACCCATATCTTACCTCTAGACAACCCAGACCCATGTCTTACCTCTAGACAACCCAGACCCATGTCTTACCTCTAGACAACCCAGACTCACGTCTTACCTCTAGACTACCCAGATCGACGTCCTACCTCTAGACTACCCAGACCCATATCTTACCTCTAGACAACCCAGACCCATGTCTTACATCTAGACTACCCAGACACATATCTTACCTCTAGACAACCCAGACCCATGTCTTACCTCTAGAATACCCAGACCCATATCTTACCTCTAGACAACCCAGACCCATGTCTTACCTCTAGACTACCCAGACCATGTCTTACCTCTAGACAACCCAGACCGACGTCCTACCTCTAGACTACCCAGACCCATATCTTATCTCTAGACTACCCAGACCCATGTCTTACCTCTAGACTACCCAGACCCATATCTTACCTCTAGACAACCCAGACCCATGTCTTACCTCTAGACTACCCAGACCCACGTCTTACCTCTAGACTACCCAGACCGTCGTCTTACATCTAGACTACCCAGACCGTCGTCTTACCTCTAGACTACCCAGACCCACGTCTTACCTCTAGACTACCCAGACCGTCGTCTTACCTCTAGACTACCCAGACCCATGTCTTACCTCTAGACTACCCAGACCCATGTCTTACCTCTAGACTACCCAGACCCATGTCTTACCTCTAGACTACCCAGACCGTCGTCTTACCTCTAGACTACCCAGACCCACGTCTTACCTCTAGACTACCCAGACCCACGTCTTACCTCTAGACTACCCAGACCGTCGTCTTACCTCTAGACTACCCAGACCCACGTCTTACCTCTAGACTACCCAGACCCACGTCTTACCTCTAGACTACCCAGACCCACGTCTTACCTCTAGACTACCCAGACCCACGTCTTACCTCTAGACTACCCAGACCCATGTCTTACCTCTAGACTACCCAGACCCATGTCTTACCTCTAGACTACCCAGACCCATGTCTTACCTCTAGACTACCCAGACCCACGTCTTACCTCTAGACTACCCAGACCGTCGTCTTAACTCTAGACTACCCAGACCCATTTCTTACCTCTAGACTACCCAGACCGTCGTCTTACCTCTAGACTACCCAGACCCATATCTTACCTCTAGACAACCCAGACCCACGTCTTACCTCTAGACTACCCAGACCCACGTCTTGCCTCTAGACAACCTAGACCACGTCTTACCTCTAGACAACCCAGACCCACGTCTTACCTCTAGACTACCCAGACCCATGTCTTACCTCTAGACTACCTAGACCCACGTCTTACCTCTAGACAACCCAGACCCATGTCTTACCTCTAGACTACCCAGACCCACGTCTTACCTCTAGACAACCCAGACTCACGTCTTACCTCTAGACAACCCAGACCGACGTCCTACCTCTAGACTACCCAGACCCATATCTTACCTCTAGACAACCCAGACCCATGTCTTACCTCTAGACAACCCAGACTCACGTCTTACTCTAGACTACCCAGACCGACGTCCTACCTCTAGACTACCCAGACCCATATCTTACCTCTAGACAACCCAGACCCATGTCTTACCTCTAGACAACCAGACCCATGTCTTACCTCTAGACAACCCAGACCCATGTCTTACCTCTAGACAACCCAGACCGACGTCCTACCTCTAGACTACCCAGACCCATATCTTACCTCTAGACAACCCAGACCCATGTCTTACCTCTAGACAACCCAAACTCACGTCTTACCTCTAGACTACCCAGACCCATGTCCTACCTCTAGACTACCCAGACCCATATCTTACCTCTAGATAACCCAGACCCATGTCTTACCTCTAGACTACCCAGACCCATGTCTTACCTCTAGACTACCCAGACCCACGTCTTACCTCTAGACAACCCAGACCCATGTCTTACCTCTAGACAACCCAGACTCACGTCTTACCTCTAGACTACCCAGACCGACCTCCTACCTCTAGACTACCCAGACCCATATCTTACCTCTAGACAACCCAGACCGACCTCCTACCTCTAGACTACCCAGACCCATATCTTACCTCTAGACTACCCAGACCGACGTCTTACCTCTAGACAACCCAGACCGACGTCTTACCTCTAGACAACCCAGACCGACGTCTTACCTCTAGACAACCCAGACCCACGTCTTACCTCTAGACTACCCAGACCCACGTTTTGCCTCTAGACAACCCAGACCCACGTCTTACCTCTAGACAACCCAGACCCACGTCTTACCTCTGGACTACCCAGACCCATGTCTTACCTCTAGACTACCCAGACCCACGTCTTACCTCTAGACTACCCAGACCCATATCTTACCTCTAGACAACCCAGACCCATGTCTTACCTCTAGACTACCCAGACCCACGTCTTACCTCTAGACAACCCAAACCCACGTCTTACCTCTGGACTACCCAGACCCATGTCTTACCTCTAGACTACCCAGACCCACGTCTTACCTCTAGACTACCCAGACCCATATCTTACCTCTAGACAACCCAGACCGACGTCTTACCTCTAGACAACCCAGACCGACGTCTTACCTCTAGACAACCCAGACCCATATCTTACCTCTAGACAACCCAGACCCATGTCTTACCTCTAGACTACCCAGACCGACGTCTTACCTCTAGACTACCCAGACCCATATCTTACCTCTAGACAACCAGACCCATGTCTTACCTCTAGACTACCCAGACCCACGTCTTACCTCTAGACAACCCAGACCCACGTCTTACCTCTGGACTACCCAGACCCATGCCTTACCTCTAGACTACCCAGACCCACGTCTTACCTCTAGACTACCCAGACCCATATCTTACCTCTAGACAACCCAGACCGACGTCTTACCTCTAGACAACCCAGACCGACGTCTTACCTCTAGACAACCCAGACCGTCGTCTTACCTCTAGACTACCCAGACCGTCGTCTTACCTCTACACAACCCAGACCGACGTCTTACCTCTAGACAACCCAGACCGACGTCTTACCTCTAGACAACCCAGACCGACGTCTTACCTCTAGACTACCCAGACCCATATCTTACCTCTAGACTACCCAGACCCATATCTTACCTCTAGACTACCCAGACCGACGTCTTACCTCTAGACTACCGAGACCCATATCTTACCTCTAGACAACCCAGACCCATATCTTACCTCTAGACTACCCAGACCACGTCTTGCCTCTATACAACCCAGACCCACGTCTTTCCTCTAGACAACCCAGACCCACGTCTTACCTCTAGACTACCCAGACCCATGTCTTACCTCTAGACTACCCAGACCCACGTCTTACCTCTAGACAACCCAGACCCACATCTTACCTCTAGACTACCCAGACCCACGTCTTACCTCTAGACAACCCAGACTCACGTCTTACCTCTAGACAACCCAGACCGACGTCCTACCTCTAGACTACCCAGACCCATATCTTACCTCTAGACAACCCAGACCCATGTCTTACCTCTAGACAACCCAGACCCATGTCTTACCTCTAGACAACCCAGACTCACGTCTTACCTCTAGACTACCCAGACCGACGTCCTACCTCTAGACAACCCAGACCCACGTCTTACCTCTAGACTACCCAGACCCACGTCTTACCTCTAGACAACCCAGACTCACGTCTTACCTCCAGACAACCCAGACCGACGTCCTACCTCTAGACTACCCAGACCCATATCTTACCTCTAGACAACCCAGACCCATGTCTTACCTCTAGACAACCCAGACCCATGTCTTACCTCTAGACAACCCAGACTCACGTCTTACCTCTAGACTACCCAGACCGACGTCCTACCTCTAGACTACCCAGACCCATATCTTACCTCTAGACAACCCAGACCCATGTCTTACCTCTAGACTACCCAGACACATATCTTACCTCTAGACAACCCAGACCCATGTCTTACCTCTAGACTACCCAGACCCATATCTTACCTCTAGACAACCCAGACCCATGTCTTACCTCTAGACTACCCAGACCCATGTCTTACCTCTAGACTACCCAGACCGTCGTCTTACCTCTAGACTACCCAGACCGACGTCTTACCTCTAGACTACCCAGAAAAACGTCTTACCTCTAGACTACCCAGACCGTCGTCTTACCTCTAGACTACCCAGACTGACGTCTTACCTCTAGACTACCCAGACCCACGTCTTACCTCTAGACTAGCCAGACCCACGTCTTACCTCTAGACTACCCAGACCCACGTCTTACCTCTAGACTAGCCAGACCCACGTCTTACCTCTAGACTACCCAGACCCACGTCTTACCTCTAGACTAGCCAGACCTACGTCTTACCTCTAGACTAGCCAGACCCACGTCTTACCTCTAGACTAGCCAGACCCACGTCTTACCTCTAGACTAGCCAGACCTACGTCTTACCTCTAGACTAGCCAGACCCACGTCTTACCTCTAGACTACCCAGACCCACGTCTTACCTCTAGACTAGCCAGACCGACGTCTTACCTCTAGACTACCCAGACCCACGTCTTACCTCTAGACTACCCAGACCCACGTCTTACCTCTAGACTACCCAGACCTACGTCTTACCTCTAGACTACCCAGACCTACGTCTTACCTCTAGACTACCCAGACCCACGTCTTACCTCTAGACTAGCCAGACCTACGTCTTACCTCTAGACTACCCAGACCCACGTCTTACCTCTAGACTACTCAGACTGACGTCTTACCACTAGACTACCCAGAAAAACGTCTTACCTCTAGACTACTCAGACTAACGTCTTACCTCTAGACTACCCAGACCCACGTCTTACCTCTAGACTAGCCAGACCTACGTCTTACCTCTAGACTACCCAGACCCACGTCTTACCTCTAGACTACTCAGACTGACGTCTTACCTCTAGACTACCCAGACCCACGTCTTACCTCTAGACTACTCAGACTGACGTCTTACCTCTAGACTACCCAGACCTACGTCTTACCTCTAGACTACCCAGACCCATGTCTTACCTCTAGACTACTCAGACTGACGTCTTACCTCTAGACTACCCAGAAAAACGTCTTACCTCTAGACTACCCAGACCCACGTCTTACCTCTAGACTACCCAGACTGACGTCTTACCTCTAGACTACCCAGAAAAACGTCTTACCTCTAGACTACCCAGACTGACGTCTTACCTCTAGACTACCCAGACTGACGTCTTACCTCTAGACTACCCAGAAAAACGTCTTACCTCTAGACTACCCAGACTGACGTCTTACCTCTAGACTACCCAGAAAAACGTCTTACCTCTAGACTACCCAGACTGACGTCTTACCTCTAGACTACCCAGACCGACGTCTTACTTCTAGACTACCCAGAAAAACGTCTTACCTCTAGACTACCCAGACCCATGTCTTACCTCTAGACTAACCAGAAAAACGTCTTACCTCTAGACTACCCAGACCCATGTCTTACCTCTAGACTACCCAGACCCATGTCTTACCTCTAGACTACCTAGACCCACGTCTTACCTCTAGACAACCCAGACCCATGTCTTACCTCTAGACTACCCAGACCCACGTCTTACCTCTAGACAACCCAGACTCACGTCTTACCTCTAGACAACCCAGACCGACGTCCTACCTCTAGACTACCCAGACCCATATCTTACCTCTAGACAACCCAGACCCATGTCTTACCTCTAGACAACCCAGACTCACGTCTTACTCTAGACTACCCAGACCGACGTCCTACCTCTAGACTACCCAGACCCATATCTTACCTCTAGACAACCCAGACCCATGTCTTACCTCTAGACAACCCAGACCCATGTCTTACCTCTAGACAACCCAGACCCATGTCTTACCTCTAGACAACCCAGACCGACGTCCTACCTCTAGACTACCCAGACCCATATCTTACCTCTAGACAACCCAGACCCATGTCTTACCTCTAGACAACCCAAACTCACGTCTTACCTCTAGACTACCCAGACCCATGTCCTACCTCTAGACTACCCAGACCCATATCTTACCTCTAGATAACCCAGACCCATGTCTTACCTCTAGACTACCCAGACCCATGTCTTACCTCTAGACTACCCAGACCCACGTCTTACCTCTAGACAACCCAGACCCATGTCTTACCTCTAGACAACCCAGACTCACGTCTTACCTCTAGACTACCCAGACCGACCTCCTACCTCTAGACTACCCAGACCCATATCTTACCTCTAGACAACCCAGACCGAACTCCTACCTCTAGACTACCCAGACCCATATCTTACCTCTAGACTACCCAGACCGACGTCTTACCTCTAGACAACCCAGACCGACGTCTTACCTCTAGACAACCCAGACCGACGTCTTACCTCTAGACAACCCAGACCGACGTCTTACCTCTAGACAACCCAGACCCACGTCTTACCTCTAGACTACCCAGACCCACGTTTTGCCTCTAGACAACCCAGACCCACGTCTTACCTCTAGACAACCCAGACCCACGTCTTACCTCTGGACTACCCAGACCCATGTCTTACCTCTAGACTACCCAGACCCACGTCTTACCTCTAGACTACCCAGACCCATGTCTTACCTCTAGACAACCCAGACCCATGTCTTACCTCTAGACTACCCAGACCCACGTCTTACCTCTAGACAACCCAAACCCACGTCTTACCTCTGGACTACCCAGACCCATGTCTTACCTCTAGACTACCCAGACCCACGTCTTACCTCTAGACTACCCAGACCCATATCTTACCTCTAGACAACCCAGACCGACGTCTTACCTCTAGACAACCCAGACCGACGTCTTACCTCTAGACAACCCAGACCCATATCTTACCTCTAGACAACCCAGACCCATGTCTTACCTCTAGACTACCCAGACCGACGTCTTACCTCTAGACTACCCAGACCCATATCTTACCTCTAGACAACCCAGACCCATGTCTTACCTCTAGACTACCCAGACCCACGTCTTACCTCTAGACAACCCAGACCCACGTCTTACCTCTGGACTACCCAGACCCATGCCTTACCTCTAGACTACCCAGACCCACGTCTTACCTCTAGACTACCCAGACCCATATCTTACCTCTAGACAACCCAGACCGACGTCTTACCTCTAGACAACCCAGACCGACGTCTTACCTCTAGACAACCCAGACCGTCGTCTTACCTCTAGACTACCCAGACCGTCGTCTTACCTCTACACAACCCAGACCGACGTCTTACCTCTAGACAACCCAGACCGACGTCTTACCTCTAGACAACCCAGACCGACGTCTTACCTCTAGACTACCCAGACCCATATCTTACCTCTAGACTACCCAGACCCATATCTTACCTCTAGACTACCCAGACCGACGTCTTACCTCTAGACTACCGAGACCCATATCTTACCTCTAGACAACCCAGACCCATATCTTACCTCTAGACTACCCAGACCCACGTCTTGCCTCTATACAACCCAGACCCACGTCTTTCCTCTAGACAACCCAGACCCACGTCTTACCTCTAGACTACCCAGACCCATGTCTTACCTCTAGACTACCCAGACCCACGTCTTACCTCTAGACAACCCAGACCCACGTCTTACCTCTAGACTACCCAGACCCACGTCTTACCTCTAGACAACCCAGACTCACGTCTTACCTCTAGACAACCCAGACCGACGTCCTACCTCTAGACAACCCAGACCCACGTCCTACCTCTAGACTACCCAGACCCATATCTTACCTCTAGACAACCCAGACCCATGTCTTACCTCTAGACAACCCAGACTCACGTCTTACCTCTAGACTACCCAGACCGACGTCCTACCTCTAGACTACCCAGACCCATATCTTACCTCTAGACAACCCAGACCCATGTCTTACCTCTAGACTACCCAGACACATATCTTACCTCTAGACAACCCAGACCCATGTCTTACCTCTAGACTACCCAGACCCATATCTTACCTCTAGACAACCCAGACCCATGTCTTACCTCTAGACTACCCAGACCCATGTCTTACCTCTAGACTACCCAGACCGTCGTCTTACCTCTAGACTACCCAGACCGACGTCTTACCTCTAGACTACCCAGAAAAACGTCTTACCTCTAGACTAGCCAGACCGACGTCTTACCTCTAGACTACCCAGACCCACGTCTTACCTCTAGACTACCCAGACCCACGTCTTACCTCTAGACTACCCAGACCCACGTCTTACCTCTAGACTACTCAGACTGACTTCTTACCTCTAGACTACCCAGAAAAACGTCTTACCTCTAGACTACCCAGACCGTCGTCTTACCTCTAGACTACCCAGACTGACGTCTTACCTCTAGACTACCCAGACCCACGTCTTACCTCTAGACTAGCCAGACCCACGTCTTACCTCTAGACTACCCAGACCCACGTCTTACCTCTAGACTAGCCAGACCCTCGTCTTACCTCTAGACTACCCAGACCCACGTCTTACCTCTAGACTAGCCAGACCTACGTCTTACCTCTAGACTACCCAGACCCACGTCTTACCTCTAGACTAGCCAGACCCACGTCTTACCTCTAGACTAGCCAGACCTACGTCTTACCTCTAGACTAGCCAGACCCACGTCTTACCTCTAGACTACCCAGACCCACGTCTTACCTCTAGACTAGCCAGACCGACGTCTTACCTCTAGACTACCCAGACCCACGTCTTACCTCTAGACTACCCAGACCCACGTCTTACCTCTAGACTACCCAGACCTACGTCTTACCTCTAGACTACCCAGACCTACGTCTTACCTCTAGACTACCCAGACCCACGTCTTACCTCTAGACTAGCCAGACCTACGTCTTACCTCTAGACTACCCAGACCAACGTCTTACCTCTAGACTACTCAGACTGACGTCTTACCACTAGACTACCCAGAAAAACGTCTTACCTCTAGACTACTCAGACTAACGTCTTACCTCTAGACTACCCAGACCCACGTCTTACCTCTAGACTAGCCAGACCTACGTCTTACCTCTAGACTACCCAGACCCACGTCTTACCTCTAGACTACTCAGACTGACGTCTTACCTCTAGACTACCCAGACCCACGTCTTACCTCTAGACTACTCAGACTGACGTCTTACCTCTAGACTACCCAGACCTACGTCTTACCTCTAGACTACCCAGACCCATGTCTTACCTCTAGACTACTCAGACTGACGTCTTACCTCTAGACTACCCAGAAAAACGTCTTACCTCTAGACTACCCAGACCCACGTCTTACCTCTAGACTACGCAGACTGACGTCTTACCTCTAGACTACCCAGAAAAACGTCTTACCTCTAGACTACCCAGACTGACGTCTTACCTCTAGACTACCCAGACTGACGTCTTACCTCTAGACTACCCAGAAAAACGTCTTACCTCTAGACTACCCAGACTGACGTCTTACCTCTAGACTACCCAGAAAAACGTCTTACCTCTAGACTACCCAGACTGACGTCTTACCTCTAGACTACCCAGACCGACGTCTTACCTCTAGACTACCCAGAAAAACGTCTTACCTCTAGACTACCCAGACCCATGTCTTACCTCTAGACTACCCAGAAAAACGTCTTACCTCTAGACTACCCAGACCCATGTCTTACCTCTAGACTACCCAGACCCATGTCTTACCTCTAGACTACCCAGACCCATGTCTTACCTCTAGACTACCCAGACCCATGTCTTACCTCTAGACTACCCAGACCCATGTCTTACCTCTAGACTACCTAGACCCATGTCTTACCTCTAGACTACCCAGACCTATGTCTTACCTCTAGACTACCCAGACCCATGTCTTACCTCTAGACTACCCAGACCGACGTCTTACCTCTAGACTACCCAGAAAACGTCTTACCTCTAGACTACCCAGACCCATGTCTTACCTCTAGACTACTCAGACTGACGTCTTACCTCTAGACTACTCAGACTGACGTCTTACCTCTAGACTACCCAGACCGACGTCTTACCTCTAGACTACCCAGACCCACGTCTTACCTCTAGACTACCCAGACTGACGTCTTACCTCTAGACTACCCAGACCTACGTCTTACCTCTAGACTACCCAGACCTACGTCTTACCTCTAGACTACTCAGACTGACGTCTTACCTCTAGACTACCCAGACCTACGTCTTACCTCTAGACTACCCAGACCCATGTCTTACCTCTAGACTACTCAGACTGACGTCTTACCTCTAGACTACCCAGACCTACGTCTTACCTCTAGACTACCCAGACCTACGTCTTACCTCTAGACTACCCAGACCTACGTCTTACCTCTAGACTACCCAGACCCATGTCTTACCTCTAGACTACCCAGACCTACGTCTTACCTCTAGACTACCCAGACCAATATCTTACCTCTAGACTACCCAGACCCATGTCTTACCTCTAGACTACCCAGACCGACGTCTTACCTCTAGACTACCCAGACCTACGTCATACCTCTAGACTACCCAGACCCATGTCTTACCTCTAGACTACCCAGACCTACGTCTTATCTCTAGACTACCCAGACCCATATCTTACCTCCTGACTACCCAGACCCATGTCTTACCTCTAGACTACCCAGACCGACGTCTTACCTCTAGACTACCCAGACCTACGTCTTACCTCTAGACTACCCAGAAAAACGTCTTATCTCTAGACTACCAGAAAAACGTCTTACCTCTAGACTACCCAGAAAAACGTCTTACCTCTAGACTACCTAGACCCACGTCTTACCTCTAGACTACCCAGACCTACGTCTTACCTCTAGACTACCCAGACCCACGTCTTACCTCTAGACTACCCAGACCCACGTCTTACCTCTAGACTACCCAGACCCACGTCTTACCTCTAGACTACCCAGACCCACGTCTTACCTCTAGACTACCCAGACCCACGTCTTACCTCTAGACTACCCAGACCGACATCTTACCTCTAGACTACCCAGACCCACGTCTTACCTCTAGACTACCCAGACCCACGTCTTACCTCTAGACTACCCAGACCCACGTCTTACCTCTAGACTACCCAGACCTACGTCTTACCTCTAGACTACCCAGACCCACGTCTTACCTCTAGACTACCCAGACCCACGTCTTACCTCTAGACTACCCAGACCCACGTCTTACCTCTAGACTACCCAGACCCACGTCTTACCTCTAGACTACCCAGACCCACGTCTTACCTCTAGACTACCCAGACTGTCGTCTTACCTCTAGACTACCCAGACCGTCGTCTTACCTCTAGACTACCCAGACCGACGTCTTACCTCTAGACTACCCAGACCCACGTCTTACCTCTAGACTACCCAGACCTACGTCTTACCTCTAGACTACCCAGACCCACGTCTTACCTCTAGACTACCCAGACCCACGTCTTACCTCTAGACTACCCAGACCCACGTCTTACCTCTAGACTACCCAGACCCACGTCTTATCTCTAGACTACCCAGACCCACGTCTTACCTCTAGACTACCCAGACTGTCGTCTTACCTCTAGACTACCCAGACCGTCGTCTTACCTCTAGACTACCCAGACCGACGTCTTACCTCTAGACTACCCAGACCCACGTCTTACCTCTAGACTACCCAGACCCACGTCTTACCTCTAGACTACCAAGACTGTCGTCTTACCTCTAGACTACCCAGACCGTCGTCTTACCTCTAGACTACCCAGACCCACGTCTTACCTCTAGACTACCCAGACCCACGTCTTACCTCTAGACTACTCAGACTGACGTCTTACCTCTAGACTACCCAGAAAAACGTCTTACCTCTAGACTACCCAGACCGACTAGATAATATCTGTTACTGTTACCACTAGGTAATATCTGTTACTGTTACCACTAGGTAATATCTGTTACTGTTACCACTAGGTAATATCTGTTACTGTTACCACTAGGTGTTGTCTAACATAACAACCACACCGTTTGTCTACCATTAGTGACTGTGCAAATATCAACCATTAGCAAACATCTGATAATACCTCTAGCTGTTGCCAATAAATAACACTATCAGCGACTATGTAACGTTAATACCACTAGGAGAGGTTGTCTTTATCTTTTAGAGGTCATACGTCAGTCTCCTTATTCTTCTTAGCGTTAACGTGTTAAGTGGGCGTGGCTGTGTCGCTAGTTGATGACAGAGACGGATATCTGAGCCTTTCCCCTGACCTATCCATCTTTGACATTTTTAGATTTCCTTAACAGTTGTGGCCCGGATATCGCTCAATCTTTACCTACTGTTTTCTATTTTTAATTACAAAGTGCTCTTTAACGTACGCGAGTGCACACAGGACCTCCTGTTTTACGCCGTCACGGGACACGGATCTGACTAGACATAGACCAGGGAAGGTCAACCCACGAGCAAACCACGTATTACATGGATCTGACTACACATAGATCAGGGAAGAAGGTCAACCCACGAGCAAACCACGGATTACATGGATCTGACTAGACATAGACCAGGGAAGAAGGTCAACCCACGAGCAAACCACGGATTACACGGATCTGACTAGACATAGACCAGGGAAGAAGGTCAACCCACGAGGAGCAAACCACGGATTACACGGATCTGACAACACATAGATCAGGAAAGAAGAAGGTCAACCCACGAGCAAACCACGGATTACATGGATCTGACTAGACATAGACCAGGGAAGAAGATCAACCCACGAGCAAACCACGGATTACACGGATCTGACTAGACATAGGCCAGGGAAGAAGGTCAACCCACGAGGAGCAAACCACGGATTACACGGATCTGACTAGACATAGGCCAGGGAAGAAGGTCAACCCACGAGCAAACCACGGATTACATGGATCTGACTAGACATAGACCAGGGAAAAAGATCATCCTACGAGCAAACCACGGATTACATAGATCTGACTAGACATAGACCAGGAAGGTCAACCCACGAGCAAACCACGGATTACATGGATCTGACTAGACATAGACCAGGGAAGGTCAACCCACGAGCAAACCACGGATTACATGGATCTGACTAGACATAGACCAGGGAAGGTCAACCCACGAGCAAACCACGGATCACATGGATCTGACTAGACATAGATCAGGGAAGGTCAACCCACGAGCAAACCACGGATTACATGGGTCTGACTAGACATAGACCAGAGAAGGTCAACCCACGAGCAAACCACGTATTACATGGATCTGACTAGCCATAGATCAGGGAAGGTCAACCCACGAGCAAACCACGGATTACATGCATCTGACTAGACATAGATCAGGGAAGGTCAACCCACTAGCAAACCACGGATTACATGGGTCTGACTAGACATAGACCAGAGAAGGTCAACCCACGAGCAAACCACGGATTACATGGATCTGACTAGACATAGACCAGAGAAGGTCAACCCACGAGCAAACCACGGATTACATGGATCTGACTAGACATAGACCAGAGAAGGTCAACCCACTAGCAAACCACGGATTACACGGATCTGACTAGACATAGACCAGAGAAGGTCAACCCACTAGCAAACCACGGATTACATGGGTCTGACTAGACATAGACCAGAGAAGGTCAACCCACGAGCAAAACCACGGATTACACGGATCTGACTAGACATAGACAAGAGAAGGTCAACCCACGAGCAAACCACGGATTACACGGATCTGACTAGACATAGACCAGAGTAGGTCAACCCACGAGCAAACCACGGATTCGAAGTTTAAAAAAATCCCAAGTGCTTGTGTGGCAGTGCTGTAGTTCTGGCACTTGTTTCCTATTCTAATCTGTGCTATGTTCTGTGTCTTTCTTCCGCCAACCCCGCCTCAGTGTAGTGAAATCCGATGTCAGGCCCCTAGAATAACGAGCAGGGACAAAAGACCCTGCGCACCTTCATGAACCGTTGGCATTTAAATGTCGGAAAAGCTGGGCCTAAAAAAAATGGCTGTAATTAACAATAGTCACAGCGTGTGTAATTAACAATAGTCACAGCGTGTGTAATTAACAATAGTCACAGCGTGTGTAATTAACAATAGTCACAGCGTGTGTAATTAACAATACTCGGTTCATCGATCATATTATAGATGGACTTTCAATGAACTTGACAGATATTAACAACCTCAGTGAGACGGGCAGAATGAAGGACTTCAAATAAACAAATGACAGAAATGAAACTACGAGGAGCGTTCAATAGGTAATGCACCACATCGATTTTCTCAGCTAATAATAAACATAGAAGCATGAAATTTTGCATATTTTAAATATGGTTTGTGCCGATTGTGTGCACCAAATTGCACTGCAATCAGCCAAGTAATACAACTGCACTAAACCGTTGAAATGGAGCATGTTAGCAACTTGCGTTATAAGCAGCGAATTGTGATAGAATTTTTCGTTTTATAAAAGGAATCTGTTGTGAACATTTACATGCTCCTATGTGATGTATATGGAAGTTTAGTAGTCGACAGGATCACAGTAAGTCCAGTAAGTATTCAGAGAATAAAAGAATATGAGATACGGATTTTCTTGATCGGCCGCGCAGTTGATGCCCTGCCACAGTCACCGATGCAGAGATGTTGAAATGAGATGAGGGCATTATTCTTGTACTTGTTGCGCGCTGGCGTAAAGCTGTACAGGTGGATGGGGATATTATTGAATGATACCGATGTTTACATGACATGTCCATATATACTGTGTACAAATGTCATACTTTTTGAGTTAGCGGTTTCCGAGAAAATCGATGTGTTGCATTATTTTCTGAATGAACTAAGTACTTTGCTGTCTCGATGGAGCGAACTGGGAGTGAAGACTGACACTGCTGCAACAGAACGATATTCTCAACGTGAGAAAGGAAATGACAATACTGACCCGTCACAATTAGTCGATGCTTGCTGATGATGATGATGGCATGATCTCAGCACCTATGGGTGTGTCCGCAGTGCTGTGAGGATTACCCAACACACCTTCACCACTTGCAGCTTTATTATTTTAACGCTGCTACTGCGCCTATTTAAGTAAGTAAAAGTAAAGTACCCCCGTCACGCCAAGTGGCGTATAGGGAAATATGGTGTTAGTGACCCTATATTTTACAGACCTTCAGCACATGATTTTTGGGGTAATGTGGTCGGTATTACGCCGGTGCTGCTTTACTTTCCCATAAAAAATCCGGTACCCATATAAGGCTGGGTGAACACGGAAGCCGTCGGTTGGGATCGAACCCTACCCCATGTCCTTTGTAGTCTAGTTCACTAACCACTGAACTATCGCGGCTCCACTGCGCCTATTTAAGAACAAGAAAAAGAGTTCTTAAATGTTATGTAGAGTCAGTCTTAACACATGGATGTGATTCATGGACAAAAAAAACAACAGACAAGAAAATAACTGGAGGCTGTAGAAATGTGGTTTTACAGAAGAATGTTGAGAATACCATGGACACCAAAGTAGAGTAATGAAAACGTTCTGAAAGTGGCGAAAGCCAAGAGCTAATTTCCAATTTTAGGAAAAAACAATCATTTTTTGGGCCATGTAATGAGGGAGATAACAGCTGGAATTTAATGTAACAACTGGGAACATTGAGGGACGAAGAGATAGAGGGAAGCAAAGAGAATAGATAGCAGCAGACCCGGTACTTAATGATGATGATGACTGCGCCTATAGTTTGTATCGCGAGTTGTCGTACATTATTACAGCCAGTTGCTATTGTGTGTGTGTGTAATATACCAGGCATTTTCTGTCTTCTATTTCAGAAACAAAATAACGATCACTACCTGACACCGAGAACAAAAATGACAGTCATCGAATATGAGGCTGCCTTTTACGCTTCGCTTCTTTTTATTTGGGTAAAACTTTGTAGTCTTATCGTTTATCTTCATCGTTGGTCTACTGTCACTGTTTGTCTTCATTAAGCTTGTATGGCAACTGTTTATTAGAATGTGTTTGTAATGCCGCAGTGTGTCTTAATTTATTTGCTTTGTAGCTGTTTATCTTAATCGGTGCTATATAGAGCCAATCCCTTGCACAGGAATCATGACAGTAGACAACGAATGAAAAGACGATTAGAGGCCACAGAGATAGGATTTCTCAGAAGAATGTTAAGAGTTCCCTGGACAACAGACAAGAAAATCACTGGAGTCTTTAGAAATGTGGTTTTACAGAAGAATGTTGAGAATACCATGGACAGCTAAGAAGAGTAATGAAAATGTTCAGAAAGAGGTCAAAGCAAAAAGAGAGCTAATTTCCAATATTAGGAAGAAATAATCATCATTTTTTTGGCCATGTAATGAGAAGGGAACAACGGGAATATATTGTAACAACTGGGAAAATTGAGGGACGAAGAGATAGAGGGAAGCAAAGAGAAATGATACCATACATCTTAAGAGAATGGCTTGGCAGAAGGTCAACAACAGAAATGATAAATAGCTGCCGAGATCGAAAGTTGTGGAGAGACATGATCACCTACGCCAGCAGGCCCGGTACTTGATGATGATAGCGGAAGTACGTGGATGGATACGGATAATAAATATGGCAACATTATGGCAACATTATGGCAACAATATGGCAACATTATGGCAACATTATGGCAACATTATGGCAACATTATGGCAACAATATGGCAACATTATGGCAACAATATGGCAACAATATGGCAACATTATGGCAACATTATGGCAACATTATGGCAACATTATGGCAACATTATGGCAACATTATGGCAACATTATGGCAACATTATGGCAACAATATGGCAACAATATGGCAACAATATGGCAACAATATGGCAGCAATATGACAACAATATGGCAACATTATGGCAACAATATGACAACAATATGGCAACAATATGGCAACAATATGGCAACAATATGACAACAATATGGCAACAATATGGCAACAATATGACAACATTATGGCAACATTATGGCAACATTATGGCAACATTATGGCAACATTATGGCAACATTATGGCAACAATATGGCAGCAATATGACAACAATATGGCAACAATATGACAACAATAAGGCAACAATATGGCAACAATATGACAACAATATGGCAACAATATGGCAACAATATGGCAACAATATGGCAACAATATGACAACAATATGGCAACAATATGGCAACAATATGGCAACAATATGACAACAATATGACAACAATATGGCAACAATATGACAACAATTTGACAACAATATTGCAACAATATGACAACAATATGACAACAATATGGCAACAATATGGCAACAATGTGGCAACAATATGACAACAATATGGCAACAATATGGCAACAATATGGCAACAATATGACAACAATATGACAACAATATGGCAACAATATGGCAACAATATGACAACAATATGGCAACAATATGTCAACAATATGACACCAATATGGCAACTTTATGGCAACAATATGACAACAATATGGCAACAATATGGCAACAATATGACAACAATATGGCAACAATATGACAACAATATGGCAACAATATGTCAACAATATGTCAACAATATGACACCAATATGGCAACAATATGGCAACAATATGCCATCAATTTCTACAGCCACTGATAGTTTGTGCAGTCATTATTTGTTTGCATAATCACTGTTTCTCGGTGCACTCACTATTAATGTACACATACACTGTCTGTATGTACAGTCACCGATTGTTTTGTGCATCCGCTGTTTATTCGTACATGCATTTGTTGTTTGTACTCCCACAATTTGTTTGTGAATCCACCAGTTATGTACACATCCACTGTTTGTCTGACGTGCTATATAAGATCATCGACCACTTCTGTGTGTAATCGCTTCATATGAGGTGAACACGTACAACCTCTGTTACGTTACAAGTGTCTGTGGAAGCTGACAAATAAATGCACATGTTGTAGTGCAGTCTCCACCTGGTATACACGTCCGAGATTGTATCTTTCTTCTATTGTTTGCCTTATACATTCATTTTGGCATTTATTTGTGGGTGGCTCGCACATTCATCTACCTTTCAACTCCCTCTGGAGCATAGGTTTTCAACAAATACTTTCAGCACCCTGTGGAGCATAGGTCTTCAACAAACACTTTCAGCACCATGTGGAGCATAGGTCTTCAACAAATACTTTCAGCACCCTGTGGAGCATAGGTCTTCAACAAATACTTTCAGCACCCTGTGGAGCATAGGTTTTCAACAAATACTTGCAGCACCCTGTGGAGCATAGGTCTTCAACAAATACTTTCAGCACCCTGTGGAGCATAGGTCTTCAACAAATACTTTCAGCACCCTGTGGAGCATAGGTCTTCAACAAATACTTTCAGCTCCCTATGGAATATAGGTCTCCAACCAACACTTTCAGCTCCCTGTAGAGCATAGATCTTCAACAAACACTTTCAGCTCCCTGTTGAGCATAGGTCTTAAGTAAACACTTTCTAAGCCGTTCTGTTTTATCCCATTCTTTTAAGATCATTCCATGTCTTCCCCATCATCTTCATCTCTGCTTCCACCTGTCTTCTTCAAGTATATTTTGGTTTTCCTCTTTGTTTTTGCCGCCGGTGATTCAAGAAAAAGGCCTGTCGTGTAATATTCTCAGTTGGCTTCCCCAGTGTGTGCCCTATCCAGCGTCATCGTCTGTGTTGTATCCACAGTGCTGCTTCCTCCTTCATGCCGTCTCTCTTGGCCACATTAGATAGATTGGTTCTCCATCTTCAACATTTCCTGTTCTGCACGCCATCTCTCGGATCGTCTACTACTATTACACTCATTCTTTGCAGGAAAATTGAATATTAATTTTTGTTTTTTAATATTTCCCTGGCAACAGCATACATCCAGCCCTTTTCACTTGTTAACTGCTTAGTGGTGTTTCATGTGTTGAACTTGAATACGGGACCAACATTTTATTTTCTGTAACCGATAGGATTAAGTATTCATTCTAACTCATTCTATGAGATCTGAGGTTCAGATCGATCAAGGGTTTGATCCAAGTTTCGTATGTACTGAGTTATTGAGTTATTTGCGGGTCATCATCATTGCACTCCGAACATGTCCATAGGTGCTCAGATCCCCTCCTCAGCAATTCCCGCAGTTTCCAGCGACTGACGACTCCAGTTCTATGTGGTTGATAAGTCTTCTTACACGGCCACTAAGTTTCTCAATTCTGGCTGTGCCCATCTTAACTCCCATTTCCATCATCCGAAGAAGTGACGTGGATCTGTGTTTGTCGAAGTCCTGTGCTCTTCCCGCATCTCGGAGTGCATTTATGATGTATGCCCGATCCATTGGTTGCCCGTCCTCAACGACAGCGCAGCTAGCCAACCTGTCCTCTCTCTCATTTCCCCGTACTCCCGCATGTCCAGGGACATAGACAAAGGTGACCTTACGTATTTTGGATTTCTGCAACGACTCTACCCATTGCATGCGTACAAAGCCCGCCTCCACTTTTTTAATCATGCTCATCGTATCACTCAGTATACATGCGTGGGTGTAGTCTTGTGACTCTAGCCATTTGAATGTCTTGGTCACTGCCATCGACTTTCGTATGTACTATACCGTGATACATTGATCCATTTTTATAGCTTATGATCAATATGTTGAAAGTTTCTTCTTAGTTAGTTGCCATTATCTACCAGGTGAATCGTAGTTTCAACAATGAAAGACAAGTCTCCAAACACTTCTGGATAGGCGGCCGAGCACGTATGGGTGAAAACTCGCGTGTTAAGACGCCGGTTCAAGTCTCGTACTCTAACTTTACCACATACTACTACTACTACTACTACTACCTCTACTACTCCTACTACTACTACTACTACTACTAAAACTACCTCTACTACTACTACTACTACTACTACTACTACTACTACTACTACCTCTACTACTACTACTACTACTACTACTACCTCTACTACTACTACTACTACTACTACTACTACCTCTACTACTACTACTACTACTACTACTACTGTTACTACTACTACTACTACTACTACTACTACTACTACTACTACTAGTACTACTACTACTACTACTACTACTGCTACTACTACTACTACTACTACTAGTACTACTACCTCTACTACTACAACTACTACTACTATTGCTACTACTACTACTACTACTACTACCTCTACTACTACTACTACTACTACTACTACCTCTACTACTACTACTACTACTACTACTACTACCTCTACTACTACTACTACTACTACTACTACTACTACTACCTCTACTACTACTACTACTACTACTACTACTACTACTCTACTACTACTACTACTACTACTACCTCTACTACTACTACTACTACTACTACCTCTACTACTATTACTACTACTACCTCTACTACTACTACTACTACTACTACTACTACCTCTACTACTACTACTACTACTACTACTGTTACTACTACTACTACTACTACTACTACTACTACTACTACTACCTTTACTACTACTACTAGTACTACTACTACTACTACTACTACTGCTACTACTACTACTACTACTAGTACTACTACCTCTACTACTACAACTACTACTACTATTGCTACTACTACTACTACTACTACTACCTCTACTACTACTACTACTACTACTACTACCTCTACTACTACTACTACTACTACTACTACTACCTCTACTACTACTACTACTACTACTACTACTACTACCTCTACTACTACTACTACTACTACTACTGTTACTACTACTGTTACTACTACTACTACTACTACTACTACCTTTACTACTACTACTAGCACTACTACTACTACTACTACTACTGCTACTACTACTACTACTACTACTACTAGTACTACTACCTCTACTACTACAACTACTACTACTATTGCTACTACTACTACTACTACTACTACTACTACTACTATTACTACTACTACTACTACTACAGCATGTGTTACTACTATTACTACTACTACTACTTCTACTACTACAACTACTACTACGATTGCTACTACTACTACTACTACTACTACTACTTCTACTGCCCCTACAACTATTAACACTACTATGTTTGTAATAATAAAATATACTATTACTAGTACCACATTTACTACTACAACTACCACATTTACTACTACAACCACATTTACTACAACTACCACATTTACTACTACAACCACATTTACTACAACTACCACATTTACTACTACAACCACATTTACTACCACAACCACATTTACTACAACTACCACATTTACTACAACAACCACATTTACTACAACTACCACATTTACTACAACTACCACATTTACTACTACTACCACATTTACTACTACTACAACCACATTTACTACTTCTACTACTACCACATTTACTACTACTACTACCACATTTACTACTACTCCCACATTTACTACTACTACATTTACTACTACTACTACTACTACATTTACTACTACTATCACATTTACTACTACTACTACTACTACATTTACTACTACTATCACACTTACTACTACTACTACCACATTTACTACTTCTAATAGCACATTTACTACTACTGCTACTACTACTACATTTACTACTACTACCACATTTACTACTACTACTACCACATTTACTACTACTCCCACATTTACTACTACTACTACTACTACATTTACTACTACTAGCACATTTACTACTACTACTACTACCACATTTAATACTACTACTACATTTACTACTACTAGCACATTTACTACTACTACTACTACCACATTTACTACTACTAGCACATTTACTACTACTACTACTAGCACATTTACTACTACTACTACTAGCACATTTACTACTACTACTACTAGCACATTTACTACTACTACTACTACCACATTTACTACTACTACTACATTTACTACTACTAGCACATTTACTACTACTACTACTACCACATTTACTACTACTACCACATTTACTACTACTACTACCACATTTACTACTACTCCCACATTTACTACTACTACTACTACTACATTTACTACTACTAGCACATTTACTACTACAACTACTACCACATTTACTACTACTACCACATTTGCTACTACTACAACATTTAAAACTACTACCATATTTACTACTACTACCACATTTACTACTACTACTACATTTACTACTACTACCATATTTACTACTACTACCACATTTACTACTACTACTACTACATTTACTACTACAATTACATTTACTACTACTGTACTACTACATTTACTACTACAACTACTATTCTATCTATTCAGCTTTTTGGCCGAAGACGGCACATAGGACAGAAAGTCTACTCTCTCTCTCTCTCTCTCTCTCTCTCTCTCTCTCTCTCTCTCTGTCCAACAATTCTTGTTATCATGTGTCAGACCTTGCACAGAACCCGCGTTGTATCTCGCACCACGTCCCTGTTCTAGGTAGTCTACGCAATTTCGGCAAGAAATGTAATGCCTGCAGTTGTTCCCTCTCGCATCGGTGTTCTTTTTAGTATTTCTCTAGATCGACCTCAGTTTCTTTTACCCTCAGGTTCCCATTTGAGGGATTATCTTTATATTCTCTTGTTGTCTCATGTCATCGCCTGGTTAATATATGACCACCTTCTTCTCTTGAATATAGATGATATATTTGGATGTTTTCTCTAATTTCTATACAAGTCTTCAATTTATTCCACGGTCGACGATGTATTCTCTTGGGGCATTTCTTTTACAACTAATAAAACAACTGTTATCATCACTGATTTCACCGCATCATCATCAACATAATTTCCACAGAAACCAACACCTCATCATCATCATCATCATCATCATCATCATCATCATCATCATCATCAGCCACTAAATTTGTCTTCTCGTGTTTTCAGTTAGCAACATCGGTAGTCTGCTCGGATACCTACCGGCGTCCTGAGTCGCCATGGTTTCAACAAGAGGACGACATCACGTGCATGCCTGGCAACCAATCGGCGTGCAGTTCAGGCGAATGTTGTGTTAAAGAGGTTGGTTTTGATAATTAAAGGAGGTTTGTTGTGATGAATTAATGAGGTTTGTTGTGATAGGTTTGTTGTGATGAATTAATGAGGTTTGTTGTGATAGGTTTGTTGTGATGAATTAATGAGGTTTGTTGTGATGAATTAATGAGGTTTGTTGTGATGAATTAATGAGGTTTGTTGTGATAGGTTTGTTGTGATGCATTAATGAGGTTTGTTGTGATGAATTAATGAGGTTTGTTGTGATAGGTTTGTTGTGATGAATTAATGAGGTTTGTTGTGATGAATTAATGAGGTTTGTTGTGATGAATTAATGAGGTTTGTTGTGATGAATTAATGAGGTTTGTTGTGATAGGTTTGTTGTGATGAATTAATGAGGTTTGTTGTGATGAATTAATGAGGTTTGTTGTGATAGGTTTGTTGTGATGAATTAATGAGGTTTGTTGTGATGAATTAATGAGGTTTGTTGTGATGAATTAATGAGGTTTGTTGTGATAGGTTTGTTGTGATGAATTAATGAGGTTTGTTGTGATGAATTAATGAGGTTTGTTGCGATGAATTAATGAGGTTTGTTGTGATGAATTAATGAGGTTTGCTAAGTCGTTAGCAACACACTAGTCTGGAAGAAGTTAGACAAGTCACTAGCAACACAGTAGTCTGGGAGAAGTTAGACAACTCACTAGCAACACACTAGTCTGGGAGAAGTTAGACAAGTCGTTAGCAACACAGTAGTCTGGGAGAAGTTAGACAAGTCGTTAGCAACACAGTAGTCTGGGAGAAGTTAGACAACTCACTAGCAACACAGAAGTCTGGGAGAAGTTAGACAAGTCGTTAGCAACACAGTAGTCTGGGAGAAGTTAGACAACTCACTAGCAACACAGTAGTCTGGGAGAAGTTAGACAAGTCGTTAGCAGCACAATAGTCTGGGAGAAGTTAGACAAGTCGTTAGCAACACAGTAGTCTGGAAGAAGTTAGACAAGTCACTAGCAACACACTAGTCTGGAAGAAGTTAGACAAGTCACTAGCAACACAGTAGTCTGGGAGAAGCTAGACAAGTCGTTATCAACACAGTAGTCTGGGAGAAGTTAGACAAGTCGTTAGCAACACAGTAGTCTGGGAGAAGTTAGACAAGTCACTAGCAACACACTAGTCTGGAAGAAGTTAGACAAGTCATTAGCAACACAGTAGTCTGGGAGAAGTTAGACAAGTCGTTAGCAACACAGTAGTCTGGGAGAAGTTAGACAAGTCGTGAGCAACACAGTAGTCTGGGAGAAGTTAGACAAGTCGTTAGCAACACAGTAGTTTGGGAGAAGTTAGATAAGTCGCTAGAAACACAAGTAGTCTGGGAGAAGCTAGACAAGTCCTTAGCAACACAAGTAGTCTGGGAGAAGTTAGACAAGTCACTAGCAACACAGTAGTCTGGGAGACGTTAGACATTTCGCTAGCCTCACAGTAGTCTGGGAGAAGTTAGACAAGTCGTTAGCAACACAGTAGTCTGGGAGAAGTTAGATAAGCCGCTAGAAACACAAGTAGTCTGGGAGAAGCTAGACAAGTCGTTATCAGCACAGTAGTCTGGGAGAAGCTAGACAAGTTGTTATCAACACAGTAGTCTGGGAGAAGCTAGACAAGTCGTTATCAACACAGTAGTCTGGGAGAAGCTAGACAAGTCGTTATCAGCACAGTAGTCTGGGAGAAGCTAGACAAGTCGCTAACAACACAGTAGTCTGGGAGAAGCTAGACAAGTCGTTATCAACACAGTAGTCTGGGAGAAGCTAAACAAGTCGCTAACAACACAGTAGTCTGGGAGAAGCTAGACAAGTCGTTATCAGCACAGTAGTCTGGGAGAAGCTAGACAAGTCGTTATCAACACAGTAGTCTGGGAGAAGCTAGACAAGTCGTTATCAACACAGTAGTCTGGGAGAAGCTAAACAAGTCGCTAACAGCACATTAGTCTGGGAGAAGCTAGACAAGTCGTTATCAGCACAGTAGTCTGGGAGAAGCTAGACAAGTCGTTATCAACACAGTAGTCTGGGAGAAGCTAGACAAGTCGTTATCAACACAGTATTCTGGGACTGACAACGAGTGACGATCTGCGTCAACATCCGAAGCGCGTAAAAAAAAGTGGAAAGTAAGAAGTAGAGAATATTGCACATCTAGAAAGATGTCACCTTCTTAGTATTTCTTTTCAAATTGTTTATTTATCACTGTGCTGTCTGTTGTTATTCATAAATATTGATAGAATATTGCTAGTCTACGGGTCCTTCATTCTTACGTTAAACTCTCACTCCATTGGGTTATGTCTTGTCCTGTCGTTTCATATTTGAGACACCGAGACCCTTAATAAGCTTCGTCAGCACTATATAAGTAACATCAATACAATGTCTAAGTCCCCTTAAGAAAACATCAATATTTAAACTATAGCCAGGGTGTCATTCTTGAAAAAAAAACGACGTATAAATATCAGTATAACTAAAGTTAGATTATAACTCTTCAAAAACGACGTATAAATATCAATATAACTAAAGTTAGATTATAACTCTTCACAAACGACGTATAAATATCAATGAATGTTGTTGCGAGAGTACAAGGGGCACATTATAGTTGACATCCAGAGGTTCTTTAGTGGTGTAATAATGGCAGCTGTCAAGGAAAGTACATGGGGCACTACATTTATTGTGTAGAAGGTGGCAATGTGAGTCAGTGAAGGCGCAGGTTTAGAGAGGGGGGATGTGAGTCGGTGACAGCGAGGTCTAAAGGGGGGATGTGAGTCAGTGACAGCGAGGTCTAAAGGCGGAATGTGAGTCGGTGACAGCGAGGTCTAAAGGGGGAATGTGAGTCAATGACGGCACATGGTTAAGTAGGGGGATTGTGAGTCGGTGACGGCGAGGTCTAAAGGGGGAATGTGAGTCAATGACGGCACATGGTTAGGGAGGGGGAATGTGAGTCAGTGACGGCGAACTCTAAAGGGAGAATGTGATTCAGTGACTGCGCAGGGTTAGGGAGGGGGAATGTGAGTCAGTGACGGCGAGGTCTAAAGTGGGAATGTGAGTCAGTGACGGCGAGGTCTAAAGGGGGAATGTGAGTCGATGACGGCGAGGTCTAAAGGGGGAATGTGAGTCAGTGACGGCGCAGGGTTAGGGAGGGGGAAAGGGGAATGTGAGTCGGTGACGGCGAGGTCTAAAGGGGGAATGTGAGTCAGTGACGGCGAGGTCTAAAGGGGGAATGTGAGTCAGTGATGGCGCAGGGTTAGGGAGGGGGAATGTGAGTCAGTGAGGGCGAGGTCTAAAAGGGGAATGTGAGTCAGTGACGGTGAGGTCTAAAGGGGGAATGTGAGTCAGTGACTTTGAGGTCTAAAGGGGGAATGTGAGTCAGTGACTGCGAGGTCTAAAGGGGGAATGTGAGTCAGTGACTGCGAGGTCTAAAGGGGAGATTAGAGTCAGTAACGGCGAGGTCTAAAGGGGGAATGTGAGTCAGTAACAGCGCAGGTTTAGGGAGGAGAATGTGAGTCAGTGACGGCGAGGTCTAAAGGGGGAATGTAAGTCAGTGACGGCGAGATCTAAAAGGGGAATGTGAGTGGGTAACGGCGAGGTCTAAAGGGGAAATGTGAGTCAGTGACAGCGCAGGGTTAGAGAGGGGGAATTTGAGTCAGTGACGCCGCAGGGTTAGGGAGGGGGAATGTGAGTCAGTGACAGCGCAGGGTTAGGGAGGGGGAATGTGAGTCAGTGACGGCGCAGGGTTAGGGAGGGGAAATGTGAGTCAGTGACAGCGCAGGGTTATAGAGGGGGAATTTGAGTCAGTGACAGCGCAGGGTTAGGGAGGGGGAATGTGAGTCAGTGACAGCGCAGGGTTAGGGAGGGGGAATGTGAGTCAGTGACAGCGCAGGGTTAGGGAGGGGGAATGTGAGTCAGTGACAGCGCAGGGTTAGGGAGGGGGAATGTGAGTCAGTGACAGCGCAGGTTTAGGGAGGGGGAATGTGAGTCAGTGACAGCGCAGGTTTAGGGAGGGGAATGTGAGTCAGTGACAGCGCAGGTTTAGGGAGGGGGAATGTGAGTCAGTGACAGCGCAGGAGTAGGGAGAGGGAATGTGAGTCACAGACGGCGCAGGTTTAGGGAGGGGGAATGTGAGTCAGTGACAGCGCAGGGTTAGGGAGGGGAATGTGAGTCAGTGACAGCGCAGGGTTAGAGAGGGGGAATTTGAGTCAGTGACAGCGCAGGTTTAGGGAGGGGGAATGTGAGTCAGTGACAGCGCAGGAGTAGGGAGAGGGAATGTGAGTCACAGGCGGCGCAGGTTTAGGGAAGGGGAATATGAGTCAGTGACGACGTAGATTTAGGGTCAAAGCCAGTACACAAACTCATTAAATGACCACGCCCATGGCTCGTCTTACGTCATGATACCAGGAGAGCGGACACATTTGTTTGATAAAAAGAACAACACACAGAAACAAACACCTGCACTCCATTATATAGTTGTGATCTTTATTGTTACCGATGTCGTGAGATAGTTCTCAGTTTATATTTTTGCTCAAGCCACTAAATGTTGCCGTCACTTTCTGTGCGAAAAGAATATGATAGGAACCGTTACTGTCGACTGTTGTAGGTGTGCAATGATAATCTACATGAAAATAAGACTACACCTACGCATGCATACTGAGTGATTCGATGAGCTTGATAAAAAAAATGGAGTCGGGCTCTGTACGCAGGCAATGGGTAGAGTCGTTGCAGAAATCCAAAATACGTAAGGTCACCTTTGTCTATGTCCCTGGACATGCGGGAGTACGGGGAAATGAAAGAGTGGACAGGTTGGCTAGCTGCGCTGTCGTTGAGGACGGGCAACCAATGGATCGGGCGGACATCATCAATGCCCTCCGAGATGTTGGAAGAGCACAGGACTTCGACAAACACAGATCCATGTCACTTCTTCGGATGATGGAAATGGGAGTTAAGATGGGCACAGCCAGAAATGAGATACTTAGTGGCTGTGTAAGAAGACTTATCAACCAACATAGAACTGGAGTCGTCAGTCGCTCGACACTGAGGGAATTGCTGAGTAGGGGATCTGAGCACCTATGGACATGTTCGGAGTGCAATGATGATGACCCACAAATAACTCAATAACTCAATCTCATTCTGCACTATATTCCCATCATATGACCAGACTACATTTTTAAAATCTCTTTCAATGTTTGGTCTCAATGTAGCTGAAACTATTTTTTTAAACTGACGTCATAATTAGAAGTTATTTGGTTAGTTGGTTAAGGAAGGCCCCGGTATCACTGCAAACGAATTGAAATCCATATTTGCTCAACCCCCCATGCCAGTGTAATCATCCAAATTAATGTCTCATCTCCCAAACAAAGAAAGGCAACTGTAGTCCCCATCGTAGCAGTCACAGCACACGCCAAAAGACTTAAGGCGAAATCGCACAGAAAGTGAACACAGCCAACTGTTCCCTGTCATGCGATATCATAATTCATCGTAAACAATTGGAATATCGAAACATGATCAAAACTGAAGAGACACACAGCTCATTAATTACAAATTAGAAGTTGTATGCCATGAATAAGATATGGCACAGTACCAACACGACAGACAAATTAAAACTACTGAGGACATGTATCTTCCCAATTTCAGCATATGGTTGTGAATCATGGACAACCTCGCAAAACAACCTTTGAAGTACTTTGGTTCATTCGATACAAAATGCTACAGAAAAAAATCCTTACGTGACCTTAGATAATGAACAAGAACAATGAAAACATATCATCATCATCATCATCATCATCATGTGCCTTACCGGTTGGCGTAGGTGATCATGTCCCTCCACAATCTTCTATCTACAGTGCATCGTATAAGTTCTGTTGTTGACTGTTTTCCATGCCATGACACCAAGCTATCCAGTATTTTCTCTTTTTGTCGCCCGCGGTCTCTCTTTCCTTTTATTTTGCCAGTTGTAACCAAGTATTCCAACTTTCCTCTTCTCATGATGTGCCCGAAAAATGTTGATTGCTTCTTTCTTATGTTTTTTAAGAGCTCCCTTTTTGTGTTGGCCTCTTTGAGAACTTCCTCATTGGTCATTGTAGCTGTATTGGGAACTTTCAACATTCTTCTGAGAAATCCCATCTCTGTGGCCTCCAATCGTCTTTTCATTTGTTTGTCTACTATCCATGATTCGCTCCATAGGTCAGAATTGGTTCTATATAGCACCGATGAACTCTCTTTCTCATTTTTATTTACATAGATTATGAAAACATATAGACAGATTTAAACATAAAAAAGGACTGGCTTATAAATAACGCATCTCACAGTAGAAATTAAAATAATATGGGCACGTCAAAAGACACAATGGTATAGAAAGAACAATAATCATCATAATGGAAGGCGTGGTTCCTTGTCTACACATCAGGGGCAGACCAAGAAGAACATGATATCAAGACATCAAAGTGACCTTGAACATGACGACAAAAGAAGTGGGAGATCTGGTTTACGGAGAGATTCTTTCAGACGGGCTGTGTTGAGTGGATGCTCAAGAAAGGAAATAATAGTAATAATAACAATATTAGTATTGGTGGTATACTAGCAATGTGAACGATGATGATCTACAAATTGAAATACTAGTGTAAACACATAGATACAAACATAAAGTAGCAGCGGTATGGTACTAGTAAAGGCATCAAGATGTGTAGAGATGCGAAGATGTTGTAAATATGATGATAATAGCAACCTTATATATATATATATATATATATATATATATATATATATATATATATATATATTGTGTAGTTGTTTGTTGTTACAACTACCTTGGACATACTATAACTAGTGACGGAAAATGTACAACTGAAATAAACAAAAGAATAGGAATGGCAAAAAGTAATTTTAATGCCATGAAAAATATACTAACATTAAAACAAATAACACCAGGGCTGAAACTAAGAATAGCAAAATGTTACATCTTCTCAATATTCCTGTATGGTGCAGAAGCATGGACATTAGACAAGAAAACAGAACAGAGAATTGAAGCCTTTGAAATGTGGATTTATAGAATAATAGGTAGAATTGGAGGGAAGGAAAAGAAAACAAACGATGAAGTTTTAAAACAACTAAAAATGAAAAGAGAATTACTAAACACAATCCAAACAAGACAAATGCAGCTTTTGGGCCATCTTAAAAGACACAACAGCCTACTAAAAGTAATCCTGGAGGGGAAAATACAGGGTAAAAGAGGCAGAGGCAGACCAAGACTAATATGGACGAGTAACATCAAAAGATGGACAAATCAGCCTATGACAACCTGCACCATCAAAGCAAGAGACAGAGCAAAATGGTGCACCATGGTAGCCAACCTTCGTTGCGGAGACGACACTCGATGATGATGATGATGTTTATTGTTCCAGATGAAGGCCTACTTGGCCGAAACGTCGACTTTTGTTTTGTCTATTACCACGTAAAGCTGTCACCATACCACTTTTTTTTTAGTATTGCCATTATCATCAGCTTTACAGCATCTTGGTGCCTTTATTTCTGTTTTGAGTGCAACGTTCTGGCAAGGACACACAACTCGATGATGATGTTTTAATTTGATCACTTCCGGTGACGTTTATCTTTACCTCGTTCCCCCCAGCGGAACAGATTATCTCACATCTTGTAATGCCCCCCTTATTTCTGCTTCTTTTCAAATTGTATTCCTGGAAGGAGGGGGAACAAAATAAAACAAATCCAATCAGATGTCGCAACGAATGTTTTAAACTGACATACACGACCCGAGTTCCGAATAATAAAATAAATTACGCGAAACCGCTACAATACGGCGTCCTGCTTGAAGATGAAACTACTCCGAATGAAATTATTACAAATAATGATAACTATAATAATGATATTCTGGAATATTTTTATAACTCATCTGAAATAAGCCAATCATTTTGCAATAAATAAAATATGGGGAAGGGGGATGAAGGAATCGTGGTGTGCGTGTGTGTATTTGGCCGGACATTTTTGATGTAGGAAAATTGTTTCCAGTCGATACGAACACACAGACCGGCAGGAATAATTACTGGCCTGCCAAAAACTTCAGAGACCAGATAGAAATGTTCGTGGTGTAAACAGGACATGCGTTTCTTGTTCTCCTTTTATTTGAGAAAATAGAAAGATGAGCTCGGAAATGGGGAGAAATCGCAATTTGAGCAGAAGTAAGAAAAACACCCGGTGGAGAAATTGAAAGAAAAATGATCATACATTGGAGCTGAGGATGGTGTAAGAGTTAAGTTTGATTGGAAATGGAAAGAAATATGTAAGAGTTTAGGAACGGGTCTAAATATGTAAGAGTTTAGGAACGGGTCTAAATATGTAAGAGTTTAGGAGCGGGTCTAACTATGTAAGAGTTTAGTAACGGGTCTAAATACGAAAGAATTAGGAAAGGGTCTAACTATGTAAGAGTTTAGTAACGGGTCTAAATACGTAAGAATTAGGAAAAGGTCTAACTATGTAAGAGTTTAGTAACGGGTCTAACTATGTAAGAGTTTAGTAACAGGTCTAAATATGTAAGAGTTTAGTAACGGGTCTAAATACGTAAGAATTTAGTAACAGGTCTAAATATGTAAGAGTTTAGTAACGGGTCTAAATATGTAAGAGTTTAGTAACGGGTCTAAATATGCAAGAGTTTAGTAACAGGTCTAAATATGTAAGAGTTTAGTAACAGGTCTAAATATGTAAGAGTTTAGTAACGGGTCTAAATACGTAAGAATTAGGAAAGGGTCTTACTATGTAAGAGTTTAGTAACGGGTCTAAATATGTAAGAGTTTAGTAACGGGTCTAAATACGTAAGAGTTAGGAAAGGGCCTTGCTATGTAAGAGTTTAATGAAAAGACGATTAGAGGCCACAGAGATGGGATTTCTCAGAAGAATGTTGAAAGTTCCCTGGACAGCTAAAAGACCAATGAGGAAGTTCTGAAAGAGGCCAACACAAAAAGGGAGGTCTTAAAAAACATTAGAAAGAAACAATCAACATTTTTCGGGGACATCATGAGAAGAGGAAAGTTGGAATACTTGGTTACAACTGGCAAAATAAAAGGAAAGAGAGATCGCGGACGACAAAGAGAGAAAATAGAAAATACTGGATAGCTTGGTGTCATGGCATGGAAAACCGTCAACAACAGAACTGATACGATGCACTGTAGATAGAAGATTGTGGAGGGACATGATCGCCTACGCCAACCGGTATGACACATGATGATGATGATGGAAGAGTTTAGTAACGGCTCTAAATATGTAAGAGTTTAGTAACGGGTTTAAATATGAAAGAGCTTTAATACGGAAATAAATATTTTGAACGTAGAAAGGGAGAGAAATAGGTTTGATTTGAGAAACAGAAAGAAATAGTCTGAGCTTACAGATTTAGAAGTAACATATTTGGCTAAAGAAACGGAAAGAAACATATTCGAGTTTAGAAACCGGAAGAATTATATTTAACTTGTGAAACTGTGAGCAAAATGGACTGTTTGTGAGTTAAGACGATATATGTGATCGTCTGTGAATAGACATGGCTTCTACTGTGAGTTTCTGTATTTGTCTTAGATCTAGGATTACCAGATCTTACGAGTTCAACGTAAGGTTTACAGTTTTTTTTTTCCATTACATATTACAGCTTACATTTGTCTTTTTCCCGTAAACCAATTTCTGACGTGTTTTTTTTTTTTGTTCTGGCATTCACAAAATTACTGAATATCTCAAAATTAGCCGGAAATTGAATGTGTGACGTCATTTGTGCCGATGGCTAACAGCGTTTTATTTACTTAATATTTTATTATAATATTTTATTTATTTAATAACATTAAGAGATGACATGTCATTAATGTCAATAATCTATTAATTTGTTACCAAAATAAAAAGTGTACTTCTTATGTTGCGGCAACGCAATACCTTTAGTGATTGGTCTCAATAGGATGTGGTAGCCATCAGTTGTTAATGTAATAGTAGCATCAATAGTAGTAGTCATATCTCATATCTTTGTGTGTGCATGTCTGTGTTTGTCATATCTCTTATCTTTGTGTGTGCATATCTATGTTAGTCATATCTCATATCTTTGTGTGTGCATGTCTGTGTTTGTCACATCTCATATCTTTGTGTGTGCATATCTATGTTAGTCATATCTCATATCTTTGTGTGTGCATGTCTGTGTTTGTCACATCTCATATCTTTGTGTGCATGTCTGTGTTTGTCACATCTCATATCTTTGTGTGTGCATGGCTATGTTAGTCCCATCTCATATCTTTGTGTGTGCATGGCTATGTTAGTCCCATCTCATATCTTTGTGTGTGCATGGCTATGTTAGTCCCATCTCATATTCTTGTGTGTGCATGGCTATGTTAGTCCCATCTCATATCTTTGTGTGTGCATGGCTATGTTAGTCCCATCTCATATCTTTGTGTGTGCATGGCTATGTTAGTCCCATCTCATATCCTTGTGTGCATGGCTATGTTAGTCCCATCTCATATCTTTGTGTGTGCATGGCTATGTTAGTTCCATCTCATATCCTTGTGTGTGCATGGCTATGTTAGTCCCATCTCATATCTTTGTGTGTGCATGGCTATGTTAGTCCCATGTGTGCATATCTATGTTAGTCATATCTCTTATCTTTGTGTGCATGTCTATGTTAGGCATGTGTCATATCTTTGTGTGTGCATGTCAATGTCAGTTATATCTCATATCTTTATGTGCATGTTTATGTTAGTCATGTGTCATATAACTTGATGTGTGTCAGTGTTAGTCATGCCTCGTATCGCTGTGTGCATGTCTGCATTAGTCACATCTCATATCTTTGTGTGTCTGTGTTAGTCACCTCTAGTGACTCGGGCGTAAACCTGGGAGGGCCGACCATCTAAGGGCAGAATCCCCCTACAGAAAAGATCATCTGCTGCCTTGCAGGAAGATTGGGGACAATGGGCCACTGGCGCAGAACACAGTGCAACGTATTAACGGGTGTTCAATCAGAGTGGATCTGACAGACTCTAATTGTGATGTTCTGTCTGTGGGGGCGATCAACACACTTAGCCTGACAGCTGACTTCATGTGAGAGTCTGGAATCCTACTCTGATTGAGTCCTGATCGCAGAGAGAGAGAGAGAGAGAATAGTAGTAGGTCACTGTTCTATGAGTATCACGTATAGTGCCAGTACCTTCAATAGTTTACGATCATCATCATCATCGAGTGCCTTCTCCGCAACGAAGGTTGGCTACCAAGGAACGCCATTTTGCTCTGTCTCTTGCTTTGATGGTGCAGGTTGTCATAAGCTGATTTGTCCATCTTTTGATATTACTCACCTGTCAGCGTCGAGGGGAGATTTGCCTTTTTTTTGCTTTTCTGTTATGTTTCCTAGTGTTTCTAATATTCCATCAATCCATCTTTTTCGTGGTCGGCCCTTGAGTCTGGTGTTCTAGTAACGTTTATAAAAGTCTCGTTGTGTTTTAATCTTTCTGCCTCATCACGTAGCAAAACAATTTGATCTGTTGTTTCTTTATATATTCTTTATCGGGAATTATTCCTATATTTTTTCCCCTCAATTCTTCATTTCTGATCTTGTCTCTGAGACTGTTTCCTGTCATTCGTCTAACATATTTCATCTCGGTAGTGGTTATTTTTCTCATTGTTCTTGCATCTAGAGTTCATGTCTAGCATTGGTAGCACAACGTTGGGATGAAAATTGTATTGTAGAGTGCCCGTTTTGCCTCTAGAGTTATTTGCTTGTTGGGCAATAGTGGTGATAACTGCCCAATGATTTGTTTGACAAGCTCTGTTGCAACTGATGGAAGAAGTACCAATAAGATGAGTGGGTGTAAATCATATTGATTGCCAAGATTAATAAGTTGAGTCATCTACAAACCAGTTAATTAAATGATAGTTAAAAAGAAAACTAATATATTATCTCAGGTGGTATTTAATTCTAAAATCAATAATTCCAAGTCCTGCCCATCTCATTCTCCCTACATTTTTTCGCCTTTACTATGACGTCAAAGACTCACCAGGAGTCTTGTTTTATTTTTCAGTTTTGTAAATATATTTTTTATTTTGGTGTTTGGTCTGCCAGTCTGGCTTAGCTGAAGTGACTACCAGTCCAGATAGAGTTGAACGTCGGTGCTGCTTGAGAAACGTCACTGGTCTCTTCATGTGAGTCATCGTGTCTTCATTCTGGGAAACTTCGAGAAATGCCAATTATAATGTGGAAATAAAAGGTTATTCAGCTACTCAGACTTCTTCTTTCCTTCCTTATTTGCCTTTCAGCCTCAAGGAGCGATATAATTTGCGGCCATTTGTTCTTCTGTTCGCCTCTGCTGCTGTTATGTTTCCTGCTACTCATACTATTATGAGGAAATAGAAGTAAAGAAAGTAGTTGCAGTTAGCTAATTGTATAGGTCTACCAGAGCAAGTTGAGATAATTGTATAGGTCTACCAGAGCAAGTTGAGATAATTGTATAGGTCTACCAGAGCAAGTTGAGATAATTGTTTAGGTCTACCAGAGCAAGTTGAGATAATTGTATAGGTCTACCTGAGCAAGTTGAGATAATTGTATAGGTCTACCTGAGCAAGCTGAGATAATTGTATAGGTCTACCAGAGCAAGTTGAGATAATTGTATAGGTCTGTCTACTACAACAAGCTGAGATAATTGTATAGGTCTGTCTACTAGAACAAGCTGAGATAATTGTATAGGTCTGTCTACTAGAACAAGCTGAGATAATTGTATAGGTCTGTCTACTAGAACAAGCTGAGATAATTGTATAGATCTGTCTACTACAACAAGCTGAGATAATTGTATAGGTCTGTCTACTACAACAAGCTGAGATAATTGTATAGGTCTGTCTACTAGAACAAGCTGAGATAATTGTATAGATCTGTCTACTACAACAAGCTGAGATAATTGTATAGGTCTGTCTACTAGAACAAGCTGAGATAATTGTATAGGTCTAGCAGAACAAGCTGAGATAATTGTATAGGTCTACCAGAACAAGCTGTGTGATGATGTCACCCGTGCTTCAGGTGACCAACACTGTCTTCAAACATATGAATAACAATGTTCGTTAGGATTATCGTCAACGCGCACTGAACCAATCCGTTGGTGCTTTGACATTCCCCGTCCTAAACATCCGAGGAGAATCCTGACCCACGTGCACGAACTTCGTAGCTTGACCTGGGATCCACGGTGAGGGTAGGTTTCTGCGAACAATTTTGCCCCGGGCAGCGGCACATATTTACGACCAACTTTTCAAAATTATAACTGCCAAGTAATCTTTAACGTGCGCGAGTGCACACGGAACCTGTTTGTTGCCGTTATCTGAGAGGGCCAGACAGAGAGAACTAGGGACAGCAAGAAAGAGAAGTGGAGATAGCAAGCATGCGTGTGTCACTCCTGTTCTGGTTTCAAATGTTCCTGTAAGCTGCTCTTAAGATATAGGTGACGTTTTAATTCAGTAATGATTTATAGTATAGGTACTCTCTCTTCATAGATGTATGACGAATGTGATGTTTTAATTCAGTAATGATTTATAGTATAGGTACTCTCTCTTCATAGATGTATGACGAATGTGATGTTTTAATTCAGTAATGATTTATAGTATAGGTACTCTCTCTTCATAGATGTATGACGAATGTGATGTTTTAATTCAGTAATGATTTATAGTATAGGTACTCTCTCTTCATAGATGTATGACGAATGTGATGTTTTAATTCAGTAATGATTTATAGTATAGGTACTCTCTCTTCATAGATGTATGACGAATGTGATGTTTTAATTCAGTAATGATTTATAGTATAGGTACTCTCTCTTCATAGATGTATGACGAATGTGATGGTTTAATTCACTAATGATTTATAGTATAGGCTCTCTCTCTTCATAGATGCATGGCGAATGTGATGTTTTTCACCATATTTCTCCATGACAATGGCACATTTCTTTGGGTGATATGGTCGGTGTCACGCCAGTCCGCCTCTACTTCCAAGAAAATTCTCTGGTACCCATTTCTTGAAGCCTTGTTGGCCCTTAAATAAATATGCCACTTCTGGGAACTGAACCCTTCTGACACGTATGCGAGCACACAAACCACGCAGCTCCACACTCTTTGTTTAGTAGATGGTCGCTAATTCTAAAGTTGTAATAAGCTTTCCAGGATGATTAATTTTTACAATAAAATAACTAAAAAGATGTTTCTACCTGGAAAATGAGATTAAACAAACCAGCGTTTCTACTCTAGAGGTTTTCAACAGGCAACACATACACACACAAAATCAAACATTTCTAGAGTCGTAATAAAAACAAGAAGTTTAAATGGTAGCCAGATGATTGTTTAGCTATCTTGTTGATCAATATATATTTTTAAAATCATCAAGTACCAGGCCTGCTGGCGTAGGTGATAATGTCTCTCCACAACTTTCGATCTCGACAGTTATTTATCATTTTTGTTGTTGACCTTCTGCCAAGCCATTCTCTTAAGTTATCTGGTATCTTTTCTCCTTGCTTCCCTCAATTTTCCCAGTTGTTACAATATATTCCAGTTGTTCTCTTCTCATTACATGGCCAGAAAATGATGATTGTTTCTTCCTAATATTGGAAATTTACTCTTTGTTTTGACCTCTCTCAGAACATCTTCATTACTCTTCTTAGCTGTCCATGGTATTCTCAACATTCTTCTGTAAAACCACATTTCTACAGACTCTAGTGATTTTCTTGTTTGTTGTCCTATTGTCCATGATTCACATCCATATGTTAATACTGACTCTACATAACATTTAAGAACTCTTTTTCTTGTTTCTATTGTCAAAAATGGATTGTATAGTATCTTCCGCACCTTTTGGAAAGCTGCTTTTGCCTGAGCCATGTTATAGAGTTGTGATGTTCTTTGTTCTTTATCTTTCTATAGTGGCTAGTACTTCAATGATCACAACACACAATATGGTATATATAATAGACTTGCACATAAAGTCTCTCTTCAATGTTCAACTATTAATGTTTATTGGTATGGAACATTGTTCATCAACATCTTCATTTTCTTACAAACTTGTGAGTCTACTTACGACATGTAGAATATATGTAACACAATTCTTGGACACTTGTAAAACAACTTCTACTGATAACTTCTCTAGTGTCTTAATAATCTATTACTGACTTATGACTGTAACTTGTAGATTTCTAACTGTTCTTGCTAACTCCATCAAAACTTATTACTACACTTCCAACTTAACTTTCTAACTGTTCTGACTCTAACTGTTAACTGGCTAACTGCCTTTAGCAGTTCGGCCGAAGCCGTTTTAACTGACTCAGTCTACATTCTACTTCTTCTAATTCTCTGGCTTGACTTAACTTAAACTGTTCTGCATCACCTTAAGTATTCAACCACTCACTTCTTCTTGCGAGCTAGTGACCAATAAGATCCTCGCAAATTGACCACTCGCAATGTGATCTAGTCACTTCGTCTGTGACCAACACCCAACTTTCCCAAATTTGGGCAAAGCATCCTGTTTCCCCGAATCTCTACGACCTATTTGGAATAACATTACCTCATGACACTGGCCTCTCCTGGTAGCTAATTACCTGGCAGAGTAACACCATGAGTTTAGTGCATGGTATCATGTGATGGTCATTTAGAATAACAACTAACTTGCATGGACAATCGTGGAGATTTGACAATACGTCACGAGGTCGATGCGTGATGGTCATCCTCACAACAACTGGTTGTATGTGTCATTCCACTATTCTGGACCTCTCCTTCGGTGCGTATCACTACCCACCCTCTACAACAGGTGAGTGGGGATCATGGAAAATCCCATCGCTTTGTCCAATTACTCTGTACCTCACTCCTTCCTCCAGGTTACTACCCTTCTCCTATAACCTCTACTGTAACTAAACTTCTGACTCACTAGTGATACTGAAATACCATCATTATAGTTAAATCTGCTGGTCGCCACTATATGATACTGTCATCGTCTATTCAAGGAGCGGTAACGACTAAATTACCTGCTCTCTCTATGCTTCCTTAGCTTACTCTGTTACATATTCCTCCCTTATTACATATCAGATTTATTTCTAAGTAAATAAATCTTAGTATCATCTACATAAAACAGTAACAGAGTTATATGGAACATCATTAATATATGACTATTAATCATAATACAACATTCATTCTTTAATAATACATAAGCATCAACACAATCTAGGAGAACAATAAGGTACTGAGCAATAAAACTTATTTGTAACCAAAAAACTTTAACATTTCCAAGGGACTTAATTTTTGAAAATATGTCCAGTTGTGTCCCTTGAATGAGTAACTCAACCATTTACTATAATGCAAGTCTTATTGAAAATGTTAACTAATTCTTGACAATGACTGTTTGTCAGCTTCTTGAGGCTACATCACAGGCATCACCAGACATCTGTCGACTGGCACCTGTGATCCCAATATCCTATAAATAAACTCATAAGACAAACCATGTACAACACGCATTTGTAAGGTATTAATAAAACATTAAACATTATCTTCAACATTTTACAAATGAAACCTCTGACAGACTGTCAAAGAAGTCTGAAATAAAAATATTCATGATAAAAAATTTTCACATATTTGCTCAATTCACATAGAACATATATGACCATACGTAGACAATTCACATATCTCCGGAGACCACAATCACAACACGATCACCAACCACACTTAGCTTGAGCAATAATATACATCAATCACATACAATCGTATCAATATACATACATATATATCTTCAGACTTATTTACATCATAATTCTCCATTCCACTATCTTACATGACTTCTTGTAAGTCTCATAAATCTAAATAAATTCTGGAAATTTTTACACATGAGTCTCATCCTTTAGAGTCATTATCATGATACTCTTCTAGTATCATCTATTTATTCTCAAGATCAGGATTATCTGGATACCATCCACTTGACAGCATCTAACATTCATTTGACTCTGAATAATCTGCATACATCTCTTGTATTCCCAGGACTACTATTCAGTCTCAATATATCATGATACTCTTGTAGTATCTTCTAAGGCTCAAGATCAGAATTATCTGGACACCGTCCACTTGACAGTATCTATCAGTCATATTCATTTATTCGACTCAGATATTTCTATTTACATCTCATACTCACAGGACTACCATTTAGTCTCTATAACTTCTGGAAACTCTCTCTCAAGTTCCATTTCTCCTTATATAACCTTTTACGAGTTACCACTCTGGTTACATGTTTCACATGAGTCTCCTCTAGACCCATCTTCTTCAGGTTATTACCTCTCACACAACTTAAAATCTCTTAATTTCTTATGTAACCTTTCTGAGTTATCACTCAGTTACATAATTTCACATGAGTCTCCTCTAGACTCATTTTCTTCAATTTAAAAAAAAAACTAATTCTTTTAGGTCTCACACAAACACAGAATATTACCTATTATTGGTCAGTTGTTCCTTGGATTACCATCCAACTTCGCCAGTTTAAGAACTCTGACCAACTCGTAGTTAGTACCATATGTTTCACATTGGTAACTCTTAACTTCTAGTTCATCTGAGGTAGTCTCTATTTCCTCTGCTCTCTCGTCTTCTATATTCTCTTGACACTACTATCTTCTCTAGACATTCTCTATAAATCATCTCTTGTTTGTCAATTCTGAGTTCTCTTAACTCCAGGTACGCTAAGACTTCTGCGTCTGTAAATAGCGTCCTCTCAACTCGACTCAAGCCTTAATTAAGCCAATGTAAACATGGTTATCACCATTTTTTATTCGTTACTTCGGGTGACTCACTCCCCAAGTGGTCACCTATATGGCTTAACTACATTCTGGCTTCTCATTAGTCAGTCATCACAGGTAAACTTAACTCTTTATAATTTATTTCCTGCTTACATAGTATACATTAACTTCTCTTATTGAAGCGTAGACCCGTTTAGTCTCCTACTTGAATCACATCTTCTATGATTTCTTCCTTGCTGGCTAAATCTAAAGTTCCATTCATAGTCGTAAGATCCTTCCTAAGTCAATATAAATTAATCCTCTGTCCTCTGTTGGCTAGTACTTCAATGAAAATATTTATGATCTGTCACTGGATATCATCTCTTACACCAGATCTCCAAATGCCCTTTCCGTTAGACCAATACTCTGTCTCCGTATGTACACACAGGCATTAATTCTACCTTACCTTCCCATGAATGTGGATACTTCATCCGATCAAGCCTGGAAGTTATATTCTTTAGGTCTCTCCAGTTCAGTGTTAAGTCTGCAAATTCTCTACACTTTCCCTCCGTCCTCTTAAGTTTGATGGCAGGTTTATCGTCAGTCGCAGTTCATTCAGCGTTTCGGTTGTGGGGTCTACTGTGGTTGCCATGTTTCCTATAAAACCTACCTCTCCCTTCTATTGATAGAACAAACAATTAAAATTTATTATATGTTATATTACATGTACTAATTATCAGCACTTTATGAGCTCTACTCTGGCCTCGGTTTCTGGAATAAATAGAAATTATTATTAAATTCTCTGTGGAATAAAACAATGCAGTATAAAAATGAATATTATTATTTAATTTCCCTGTGGGATAAACAATGTAGTATTTCAAACACTATTAAAAATACATCCAGTACAATTTAAAAAAATGGTTACAGAACAATATAAAATAGGGTATGTCAATTTATCAAGAATACTAATTTAAAATTAATAATTACTTAACCAAACTAACAGAACACTATTTAAACAAATTCCACCAGCTGTTGAAAAAAATGGTTACAATACTAATTTAAAAGAATACAATCTTTAACTACTTACTTAATAAATTAATTAATTAACTACTTAATAACTCTAATTAATTAATTATTGTTTCTCAGCTGTGCTGACAATCGGTCTTCTTCCTTGTGGTCACCTACTGTCTAATGTTAATGTTAATTTATTTTAATTTCTAACACACGCGAATGGCCATTATAATATTTATCTATTAACACTCTTACTTGTTACTTGACTTGTTTCTCTAAATAAAGACTACACCACTTGAAATTATTAATTATCAATCACAATTCACAATTTTCCTCAATAAATTGCCACATGAGAAAATTCGACACATGTTCGACAATTACAAATGTGTCGGGAGTTATCTGACGATGACGATATTCTGTTGAGAGTTATGCCTCTTCCTGAATACTTTCAAAATAAACACTGTGGTGGGTCACAGTTCAAAGGTCGGACTCATTGATGAACTTTGAATCTCAGGTGGACGAAACAATGATTTGTTGCAACTTGACGCTATGACTTGATACCAACAAAACAGGTAATATTGACTGACAATTTGACAATCTCTTGGCTGGTCAGATTTAATGCTGAATAAAATTTTAGTGCCTCTCTTAGACACTTGACACAGGTAAATTTCAGACTTGTGTTACGCAAACAGCGTAATTTGACTTTTTGACCTGAAGGACAGGTATTCTTGATTGGTAAAATTACAATCTCAGCTGGCAGGAGTGCAACACAGGTAGAATTGTGGTCGTGTTGAACTTTTGACCCGGTAGACGGTACACGGTGATTTCTCCGTGATTTCTAAGTTGAGAACTGGGCAGGCTATTTATTCTTCCGTTAACTTTCTGTCATTCATTTATTTGATTTCTCTCCGCGACAACTCAGGTTCGTGCTGTGTCTCGGACACCAAATTAATTATTAAATGTTATAGTGTTGTGATGTTCTTTGTTCTTTATCTTTCTATAGTGGCTAGTACTTCAATGATCACAACACACAATATGGTATATATAATAGACTTGCACATAAAGTCTCTCTTCAATGTTCAACTATTAATGTTTATTGGTATGGAACATTGTTCATCAACATCTTCATTTTCTTACAAACTTGTGAGTCTACTTACGACATGTAGAATATATGTAACACAATGGAACACAATTCTTGGACACTTGTAAAACAACTTCTACTGATAACTTCTCTAGTGTCTTAATAATCTATTACTGACTTATGACTGTAACTTGTAGATTTCTAACTGTTCTTGCTAACTCCATCAAAACTTATTACTACACTTCCAACTTAACTTTCTAACTGTTCTGACTCTAACTGTTAACTGGCTAACTGCCTTTAGCAGTTCGGCCGAAGCCGTTTTAACTGACTCAGTCTACATTCTACTTCTTCTAATTCTCTGGCTTGACTTAACTTAAACTGTTCTGCATCACCTTAAGTATTCAACCACTCACTTCTTCTTGCGAGCTAGTGACCAATAAGATCCTCGCAAATTGACCACTCGCAATGTGATCTAGTCACTTCGTCTGTGACCAACACCCAACTTTGGGCAAAGCATCCTGTTTCCCCGAATCTCTACGACCTATTTGGAATAACATTACCTCATGACACTGGCCTCTCCTGGTAGCTAATTACCTGGCAGAGTAACACCATGAGTTTAGTGCATGGTATCATGTGATGGTCATTTAGAATAACAACTAACTTGCATGGACAATCGTGGAGATTTGACAATACGTCACGAGGTCGATGCGTGATGGTCATCCTCACAACAACTGGTTGTATGTGTCATTCCACTATTCTGGACCTCTCCTTCGGTGCGTATCACTACCCACCCTCTACAACAGGTGAGTGGGGATCATGGAAAATCCCATCGCTTTGTCCAATTACTCTGTACCTCACTCCTTCCTCCAGGTTACTACCCTTCTCCTATAACCTCTACTGTAACTAAACTTCTGACTCACTAGTGATACTGAAATACCATCATTATAGTTAAATCTGCTGGTCGCCACTATATGATACTGTCATCGTCTATTCAAGGAGCGGTAACGACTAAATTACCTGCTCTCTCTATGCTTCCTTAGCTTACTCTGTTACAAGCCATTCTCCATCTCACCTCTGCTGTACATCTTCCATCTGAGGTTAACAGTTCCCAAATATTTAAATTCATTTACCTGTTTTAATATTGTTCCACTTGTCTTTATTTTGCACTGAGGTGATGTCTTTTTCTTTGTTGTTACCATTACTTCTGTCTTTTTGCTATTAAGGCTGAGACCCTAATTTTTGCTTTCTTTCACTATAATGTCTAACATTTCTTAATTGTTAAATTACAGGTTGCTAATGGAACTAACATTTTTTGTTTATATATAGGTGATAACATTCAAAGACCTGGACAGAAATATGATAATAAGCACCAGGTGTCGCCCTCTACTGGTGGCTGGTGAGCTCTGCCTGAGGAAAGCTGAAGGATACCTATGTGACTGCCAGAAGGGGTTCCATTGTGCCTTTCAGAGGAATGAGACTTATGGGCATTGTGAGGCAGATAAGGGTTGAGAGGTTGTGTGAGATGGATGGGCATTGTGAGGGCAGATAAGGGTTGAGAGGTTGTGTGAGATGGATGGGCATTGTGAGGGCAGATAAGGGTTGAGAGGTTGTGAGATGGATGGGCATTGTGAGGGCAGATAAGGGTTGAGAGGTTGTGTGAGATGGATGGGCATTGTGAGGGCAGATAAGGGTTGAGAGGTTGTGTGAGATGGATGGGCATTGTGAGGGCAGATAAGGGTTGAGAGGTTGTGTGAGATGGATGGGCATTGTGAGGGCAGATAAGGGTTGAGAGGTTGTGTGAGATGGATGGGCATTGTGAGGGCAGATAAGGGTTGAGAGGTTGTGTGAGATGGATGGGCATTGTGAGGGCAGATAAGGGTTGAGAGGTTGTGTGAGATGGATGGGCATTGTGAGGGCAGATAAGGGTTGAGAGGAAGTGTGAGATGGATGGGCATTTAGATGGCAGATAAGGGTTGAGAGGTTGTGTGAGATGGATGGGCATTGTGAGGGCAGATAAGGGTTGAGAGGAAGTGTGAGATGGATGGGCATTTTGATGGCAGATAAGGGTTGAGAGGAAGTGTGAGATGGATGGGCATTGTGAGGGCAGATAAGGGTTGAGAGGAAGTGTGAGATGGATGGGCATTGTGAGGGCAGATAAGGGTTGAGAGGAAGTGTGAGATGGATGGGCATTGTGAGGGCAGATAAGGGTTGAGAGGAAGTGTGAGATGAATGGGCATTTAGATGGCAGATAAGGGTTGAGAGGTTGTGTTAGATGGATGGGCATTGTGAGGGCAGATAAGGGTTGAGAGGTTGGAGGAAGTGTGAATTAGTAGTTGGATGAATGGATATTGTATGGTTGAGAGATTAGGGCAAGTCAGGAGTTAAACAATACAGCCAGATAGTGCAAGGTTATATGAGTTGAGAGATTAGGGCAAGTCAGGAGTTAAACAATACAGCCAGATAGTGCAAGGTTATATGATCTGAGAGATTAGGGCAAGTCAGGAGTTAAACAATACAGCCAGATAGTGCAAGGTTATATGAGTTGAGAGATTAGGGCTAGTCAGGAGTTAAACAATACAGCCAGATAGTGCAAGGTTATATGAGTTGAGAGATTAGGGCAAGTCAGGAGTTAAACAATACAGCCAGATAGTGCAAGGTTATATGAGTTGAGAGATTAGGGCAAGTCAGGAGTTAAACAATACAGCCAGATAGTGCAAGGTTATATGAGTTGAGAGATTAGGGCTAATCAGGAGTTAAACAATACAGCCAGATAGTGCAAGGTTATATGAGTTGAGAGATTAGAGGTTTAGTTTGTGGTAGAATAGACAGATGGTTGATGCGAGTTGAGAAATCGGAGGAACGGTCATGTGTTGAGAATAGATGGTCAAAGTGAGATCAAGAGATTAATAAGTTGGTTGGTTGGATAATGTGAATTAGATAATGATTGGGGAACTAGAGAATGCGTTTGTGGTGGAATAGTTGGGCAATGTGAGGTTGATAATAACTGAGAAATTGGAAGATGAGTTCCTGGTTGAATAGATGATCGAGGTAACTTGATCATTATAAATGCTATAAGAAGATTGATAGGGGAATGACTATTCTAAGAAGATGTCTGATAGGGGAATGACTATTCTAAGATGTATGATAGGGGAATGACTATTCTAAGATGTATGATAGGGGAATGACTATTCTAAGATGTATGATAGGGGAATGACTATTCTAAGATGTATGATAGGGGAATGACTATTCTAAGATGTATGATAGGGGAATGACTATTCTAAGATGTATGATAGGGGAATGACTATTCTAAGAAGATGTCTGATAGGGGAATGACTATTCTAAGATGTATGATAGGGGAATGACTATTCTAAGATGTCTGATAGGGGAATGACTATTCTAAGAAGATGTCTGATAGGGGAATGACTATTCTAAGATGTCTGATAGGGGAATGACTATTCTAAGATGTCTGATAGGGGAATGACTATTCTAAGAAGATGTATGATAGGAGAATGACTATTCTAAGATGTATGATAGGGGAATGACTATTCTAAGAAGATGTCTGATAGGAGAATGACTATTCTAAGAAGATGTCTGATAGGAGAATGACTATTCTAAGAAGATGTCTGATAGGGGAATGACTATTCTAAGAAGATGTATGATAGGAGAATGACTATTCTAAGATGTCTGATAGAGGAATGACTATTCTAAGATGTCTGATAGGGGAATGACTATTCTAAGAAGATGTCTGATAGGGGAATGACTATTCTAAGAAGATGTCTGATAGGGGAATGATTATTCTAAGAAGATGTCTGATAGGGGAATGACTATTCTAAGAAGATGTCTGATAGGGGAATGACTATTCTAAGAAGATGTATGATAGAGGAATGACTATTCGATGTGTTTTTTTTTATTTTTTTTTTCCACCGCCAGCTTTGACCTCTGACGGAGGTACTCATATTTTTTCCCGTCGATGAGTAATTAACATTTCAAGCAGGGCCTTGCTGCTGAGACCAGGGGTGGTTGCCGCAGAGAGAAATCATAAATAAAAATCCCAACTGGTTCAGCCGAGATTTGAACCCACAACCTCTCTGTCTCAAGGCCGGCGTCTTGCCTCGAGACCAACCAGTCCCACTGAATGAGTATTAGCAGGGCCGTCTTTACACCATATTGGGCCCCTGGGCATAGAAGTAGTGTTGGGCCCCTGGGCAAAGAAAGAGTGAAACAATCATCACCATCATGCAGCATAAAAATAAACGAGACAAATCTGAAACAAGTGCAACGTTTGAAATATTTGGGCACAGTGATAATATCAGATGGGAGATGCACCACAGAAATAAAAAGCAGAATAGCTCAGGCCAAAATAGCATTTCAGAAAATGAAAAATATCTTATGCAACAAATCTATGTCAATAGAAATGAGAAAGAGAGTTCATCGATGCTATATAGAGCCAATTCTGACCTATGGAAGCGAATCATGGACAATAGACAAACAAATGAAAAGACGATTAGAGGCCACAGAGATGGGATTTCTCAGAAGAATGTTGAAAGTTCCCAACAAGACCCCCAGGTTGATGAAGTCTGTCAGTAGAGCCCCAACAAGACCCCCAGGTTGATGGAAGTCCATCAGTAGAACCCCAACAAGACCCCCAGGTTGATGAAGTCCATCAGTAGAGCCCCAACAAGACCCCCAGGTTGATGGAGTCCATCAGTAGAGCCCCAACAAGACCCCCAGGTTGATGGAAGTCCATCAGTAGAGCCCCAACAAGACCCCCAGGTTGATGAAGTCCATCAGTAGAGCCCCAACAAGACCCCCAGGTTGATGGAAGTCCATCAGTAGAGCCCCAACAAGACCCCCAGGTTGATGAAGTCTGTCAGTAGAGCCCCAACAAGACCCCCAGGTTGAAGTCTCCCAGTAGAGCCCCAACAAGACCCCCAGGTTGAAGTCTCCCAGTAGAGCCCCAACAAGACCCCCAGGTTGAAGTCTCCCAGTAGAGCCCCAACAAGACCCCAGGTTGATGAAGTCCATCAGTAGAGCCCCAACAAGACCCCCAGGTTGAAGTCTCCCAGTAGAGCCCCAACAAGACCCCCAGGTTGATGAAGTCCATCAGTAGAGCCCCAACAAGACCCCCAGGTTGAAGTCTCCCAGTAGAGCCCCAACAAGACCCCCAGGTTGATGAAGTCCATCAGTAGAGCCCCAACAAGACCCCCAGGTTGATGGAAGTCCATCAGTAGAGCCCCAACAAGACCCCCAGGTTGATGGAGTCCATCAGTAGAGCCCCAACAAGACCCCCAGGTTGATGGAGTCCATCAGTAGAGCCCCAACAAGACCCCCCAGGTTGATGGAAGTCCATCAGTAGAGCCCCTACAAGACCCCCAGGTTGATGAAGTCCATCAGTAGAGCCCCAACAAGATCCCCAGGTTGATGGAGTCCATCAGTAGAGCCCCAACAAGACCCCCAGGTTGATGGAGTCCATCAGTAGAGCCCCAACAAGACCCCCAGGTTGATGGAAGTCCATCAGTAGAGCCCCAACAAGACCCCTGAGATACTATGTGAATAAGGAAGGGCACTATCAGTTACTCCTACCCTGAGATTGACTATTGATAATTACATATAAGAACACATGGTTAATGTGATCATTAATGATGTAATTACTGTGATGATCTGTGTAGATATTAATGAGGCAATTGATGTGACAATATATGTAATGTTTAGTAATGATTAATGTCACTGATGAGATTATATATAAGTGATGATTATTGCAATTATGTGTGATTAATGAGATGATAATTGATGTGGTTGCTGGGATAATTATTATTGATGTAAGAACTAATGAGACGATAATTGATGTGGTTGCTGAGATAATTATTATTGATGTAATAACTAATGAGATGATAATTGATGTGGTTGCTGAGATAATTATTATTGATGTAATAACTAATGAGATGATTGTGATGAGTGATTGATTATGTGATTACGTTAGAATCAATATATGTCAAAACCTTATGGCAGTGACAATCAACTCCCTCCGCAGCCACATGTTTTCAGTATTTCAATTGTCTGTACCTGCCATTTTTTCTTCAAACTTTTGTCATGAATCACTGACTTTTTGTGGCGGTTTATCCTTGCTATTATTTGACCTGTTGTCATCAGCATCATCAGGAGGTCCTCACAACTTACATGTTCACTATAACCAAAGAACACAAATGGCAGCACATCTGAGATGTTGTTAGGATAATCATCATCACACACCAGATGAGCCCATAGATGCTCTGATCCGTCAAGAAAATCTGAGTACCCTGATGTGCACAAATTCCGTAGCACAGCCTGGGAACTATGAAAGAGCAGGTTTTTGCTGGCAATTGTGCATGAGCAGTGGCCAAATTTGATGGCCTACTTTTTTTTCATTTTAACTGCCACGGGTTCATTAACGTGCGCATGGGACTGCCTGTTTATTGTCGCTATCTGAGGTCTAGTCACATGATTTCACAACTCAAGAGATCTAACAGAGGAGAGAATAATGACGCAAAGAAACCACGGGCTAGCTTATACTTTTTAAAAATTGTCTGTGGTGGGCTTTGAATCTGGGTCCTTCCATCTAGAGGTTCACGTCATGCCCTCAGCACCGGAGATATTTTGATGAACAAGCCGTCGTTGCATTGGGAAAGAGAAAGGCATGAGAGAGCAGATATTGGAATAGACCGTCTTATTTATGTTTTTATGCTGGTTATTGGTTACAGAAGGCCTCGGTATCACTGCAAACGAATTAAAATCCATAATTGCTCAACCGCCCGTGCCAGTGGAATCATCCGAATTACTAACTCATCTCCCAAACAAAGAAAGGTAACTGTAGTCCCCATCGTAGCAGTCTCAGCACACGCCAAAAGTTTATGCTGGTAAAAGTGACAGCTGTCTGGCGTTCACCTGACCAATCCTCTTTGTTGTCTGCCCTTATAAGGGCATTACGTGGGCATAGATGTCTTGTGCTTTGTCTTTTTCAGCCAAACACATCCGACTTGGCACTTAGCGGGTTGCCTTCTGTCTTTGGTCAGACTAGACTGGCTAGTGTTTCTAGAGGCACCACAAAGAGGTAGAGTTGGGTCTCAGACTCACTAATCCTCATGCAAACTCTCCTTACTTCCACTTTTTGTTTTGTCCGGTAATGTTTTTATAATCAGGCATCATCTCATCATAAACTATCATTTCCTTCTTCAGCATCGCAATGCCTAGTTTGACATCTACAACAGCAGGATGAGAAGGATAGACTAAAGGTTGTGCTGCTCTCCCGGGTGAATGTTTGAGCAGTCATGATATACAAGATTATTCTAGTGAAACAATGTTTATGCTGAGTGAGATATTAATTGAATGAATAGATACAAGTCCCATTATGTCACCATTAATGATGTACAACATAATGGAATAGCTCATCATAGTCCAGAAGGGGAGATCATGACTGACTGCCAGTATGAATGTTTTTTGTTGTCTGGGTGTGAATGTAGTATGTAAGGAGTCTTCATTCTGACCCTCATTGCTTCCTAGACCACCTCTCTTTCCACTTTCCAGAAACTATACCCTCCGTTACTGATCATTGAAGCACATAGCCTGGGTTTGAACCCACAACCTCTCTGTTTCAAGGCCGGCGTCTTGCCTCAAGACCAACCAGACACCCTATAATACCCTAATAAAAGTTACTTTGGAGGAGAAAGTACAAGGCAGACCAAGACTAAACTGGACTGATAACATCAAAAGATGGACATGTGAACCTATCTATGACAGCATGCACCATTCAGAAAAGAGACAGAGCAAAATGGTCTGTCTGTAAAATGGCAGCCAACCTTTGATGTGGAAATGGCACCCAAAGAATGAATGTAGTTAGAATGCAGGTTTCCCATTGATTAAGATAAAAAAAAGCAATTTATGAACAAAACATTTAATATTTAAAAAAAAAACTAAATAAAAGAAAGTGTTGGCCTTGTACACAAATAGATGAGGCAGACATTTCAATTCATCTCTAAATTGACTTCTGCTCATCTTTAACTTTGAACCAGTAAGACAATCATTATTCTTCTTCTTCTACCTTTTTAGCTCCCAGTGGAGCATAGGTCTTCAACAAACACTTTCCAAGCCGTTCTGTTTCTTGCCATTCTTTTAAGATCATTCCATGTCTTCCCCAACATCTTCATCTCTGCTTCTATCTGTCTTCTCCAAGAATTCCTTGGTCTTCCTCTTTGTCTTTTCCCCTGGGGATTCCAAAAAATGGCCTGTTGTGTAATACTCTCAGTTGGCTTCCGTAGTGTGTGTCCTATCCAGAGCCATCGTCTTCGCTGTATCTCTTTATCCACTGGTGTTTGACTGGTACATTTCCATAATTCTATGTTAGTGACCACGTTTGTGAAGTTTTTCTCTGCTTATTTTTTTACAGTATGGGATAGCCAGTCCCATGCCCAACCCTCCTTTCTCGCCTCTTACGAACATGCCTGGTAGGGTACAGCACCACTATTCTTTACTCCCCTTTCGGTCCCCGGCACGCACGGACGACAATCATTATTATTAAGCATAAAATCACTTGTTAGTCAATGGCCATTTTTGGCAGGGTGACCTAACTCTGACCCACACAATGCATCTCTAGAGTTACCATTTCCTCCAAATCATCTTTGGTCTCCCTGATGACAATTCCTGGGGTGGTTTCTGAGTGTGTCCAATTCTAGGATTTCCTGTTAGCATTACCTTAGTTGGGAGCCGCGATAGCTCAGTGGTAAGTGAACTGGACTACCACTGACAAGGGGTAGGGTTCGATCCCAACCGACAGTTTCCGGGTTCACCCAGCCTTAAATGGGTACCTGATTTTTTTCTGGGAAAGTAAAGCAGCACGGGCGTAATACTGACCACATTACCCCAAAAATCATGTGCTGAAGGTCTGTAAAATATAGGGTCACTAACACCATATTGCCCTATACGCCACTTGGCGTGACGAGGGTACTTTACTTTTTTTTTTATTACCTTAGTTTCACCATCTGTGCGGCTGCTGACTTTTGTTTGCCAAAATATGAATTAAATATTCGTTATTAAAGATAAGCCAAGTTGTCCTTGTTGTTTGTACCTTTACTGTGTGGGAGTTGCTGTGGTGCAGAACCCAGCCTCTAAAAATGGGTACTAGAGAGTTTTCTGGGGAAAAAAGATGGCCTAGTGTGATACCAACATGACATCACCCAAAAATGTGGTCACTAACACCATAATTCAGGGAGCTGCGATAGCTCAGTGGTTAGTGAACTGGACTACAAAGGACAAGGGGTAGAATTCGATCCCAACCGACGGCTTCCGGGTTCACCCAGCCTTTAACGGGTAACGGATTTTTTTTCTGGGAAAGTGAAGCGACACGGGCGTAATACCGACCACATTACCCCAAAAATCATGTGCTGAAGGTCTGTAAAATTGATGGTCACTGGCACCATATTCTCTATACGCCACTTGGCGTGACGAGGGTACTTTACTTTTTTTTAAAACACCATAATTCACATACATCTACCAAGGTTTTTGTTCTGCAGCTGCAGTGTGTAGTTAGGGCAGACAAACATCAAACACATTCAACAGGGGAAAGAAAGCAAAACATTTGTGGCTACTCTGTTTTACTGCTGTAAAGCTCAAACATAAAAAGATGTCACATTAATTCTACTTCATATCAAAAACATACATGCAAAGTCACATTTTAAAAACTGGATCTACAAATGATAATTTGCACAAAATATGCATTCATTACAAATATGGCTATTACTTCTTACGTGTATATGGTCTGCATGTTAGGTAATTAGTGATGCACCAATAACATAACATAAGACTCACTACCAAACAAACACATCTCCTGATACTGTGATAAAGCTTAATTTATTAATGATATATATTCTTGATCATCTTGAGTGATGCTTGGAAGCAAGCAATGAGTAGTTGGGTCAAATATTGTCTTATGTTGGATACTGTTTTATTGAGCAGCTTCTTTTGAGATGAAATCTCCCAATAGTTGGTAGATAGAACTCTGACTATAACAAACAATGTTTATTATTGATACACTAAGTCAACAACTGGTCTAGAACAGCAACACTAACTCTTTCCATACGTCTCGACGTACTGTGTGCCATGCCGATTACGGTGGCGTACGTTTCACAACTTAGTCCATCACTCTTAATTTGATTAGTGTGAACCATCATCAAACCACAATTTTCTTTACACGTATCATCTTGGTATTGGTGAAATCAAATACCTTGTCCAATTATCTAAAAATTCATATATTATATGTTAGATAAATATAAATATGTAGATTGATTCTTAAAACCATGAAAAATGTCTTAATAAAATGTTTCCATATAGAAAAAGTTACGGAACTTTCATTAATCCACTATTTTTATATTCTCCCCAATGCTGGCACCTCATAATCACATTCTTACTACAGCTATTTCAGGCTGGAAATAAAAATGTACAAGAAACTCTCACCATACAGCGCTCACACATCAAACATACAGCTTCAGACATTAATTAAGACATTCTATTGGACTCTCTCTGTAGTCTTTGTCCATATGTTCGTGACACCAAGTTCCACACATCCATATATCTATCCATACACATGGCAATGCATTTCTGTGGGGACAAAATAAGGAGATACTGATCATACATTCTAAATGATAACACAAACACACTACTACTATAGCCCATGTGGCTGTCAGGGAGCCACTGTCACGCATATCAGTGGAGGCTAACTGTGAGGCTGTCAGGGAGCCACTGTCACGCATGTCAGTGGAGGCTAACCGTGTGGCACTGTCATGCATGTCATCAGTGGAGGTTAACTGTGTGGCTGTCATGGAGCCACTGTCATGCATGTCATCAGTGGAGGCTAACCGTGTGGCTGTCAGGGAGCCACTGTCATGCATGTCATCATTGAAGGCTAACCGTGTGGCTGTCAGGGAGCCACTGTCATGCATGTCATCAGTGGAGGCTAACCATGTGGCTGTCAGGGAGCCACTGTCATGCATGTCATCAGTGGAGGCTAACTCTGTGGCTGTCAGGAAGCCACTGTCATGCATGTTATCAGTGGAGGCTAACTGTGGAGCCACCGGCAGATAACTCCGACTTCATAAGTACTCATATTTTTTTCAGTTGATGAGTTATTGACGTTTCAAGCCGGGCCTCGCTGCTGAGACCAGGGGTGGTTGCCGCAGAGAGAAATTATAGATAAAAATCCCAACCAGTGCAGCCAGGATTTGAACCCACAACCTCTCTGTCTAGAGGCCGACGTCTTGCCTCGAGACCAACCAGTCCCCCAGAAGCCATGCTGAGAACTTCGACAGGTTGTGTGACTGTCAACATGAGAACTTCGACAGGTTGTGTGACTGTCAACATGAGAACTTCGACAGGTTGTGTGACTGTCAACATGAGAACTTCGACAGGTTGTGTGACTGTCAACATTACCTCTTGTGGGTGTACAAATAAACAAAAACATCTATAATTATGAACAGAGAAAGGCATCTCAAATATCTCTGGGAGAACAACTCTGATATTCAACTTCAACAGAGTGTTGGGTAGCAACCCCCCACTGGTAACTAATTCTCGCCGAGTTGACAGTTCAAACGCTAACGAATTATCTACGAGACGAGACCTACAAATTTAGGAACAAACATGTCTAACTCTAAAAAAACACCACTTGTCTACATAGTTATGGAGTGGAAGAACAAGATAGCGGTGTCAAAAGTTTATGTTTCAGATTCAGGTGCAACAAGTGCAGTTGTTGCAATGTATTTTGGAAAAAGTAGAGTTGAAGAAAATGAAGATATCGACAGTTAAAGAATATTATCATCATCATCATGTACCATATCGGTTGGCATTGGCGATCATGTCCTTCTACAATCTTCTATCTACAGTGCATCATATCAATTCTGTTGTTGGCTGTTTTCCATGCCATGACACCAAGCTATCCAGTATTTTCACTCTTTGTCATCCACGATATCTCTTTCCTTATATTTTACCTGCTGTAACCAAGTATTCCAACTTTCTACAAAGGACAAGGGGTAGGGTTCGATCTCAACCGACGGCTTCCAGGTTCACCCAGCCTTAAATGGGTACCTGATTTTTTTCTGGGAAAGTAAAGCAGCACGGGCGTAATACCGGCCACATTACCCCAAAAATCATGTGCTGAAGGTCTGTAAAATATAGGGTCACTAACACCATATTTCCCTATACACCACTTGGCGTGACGGGGGTACTTTACTTTTTTACTTATTCCAACTTTCCTCTTCTCATGATGTGCCTGAAAAATATGTTTTTGCATAATTATACTAGGCAATATAAGAAGGTAGTTTGCCGTTCCTTTCCTTCTTGGCAGTGACTGTACTAGTCGCAGATAGCAAGCCATTGTCTCTATACACGAGATCCTCTGCCTGTCATCACGGAGTGGGGACCATAACCGGCACTACTTGTCGGCTGCTCCCACAACACCATCCACCACTAAAAAATATAGGAGTCTTTTATTGGTGTAATTTTAAGTGTCTTAGAGCAGAAAAATCTCATTTAATTTAGCTGGAGGGTAAAAGTTTGAAAACATGCAGCGAGCAAATGGTGATCTTTTGACTATTGTGAATCAATGGCTTGGTCTTGTATTTCAATCATCTGACCTGACAAAGACTATTCTGCGAGGAACTGTGAAAGGAAGATGAAGTAGAGGTAGGATGGAAAGATAACATCAAAACTTGGACTTCACAGAGTCCCAAAGAATGACTGAAGAGAAATGGAGAAAGTTTACAAAATCTGCCAGTGGTGCCACAGCTACCACCAGAGGTTTGGGATTGACGAGAATACAGGAGTTTAACAATATAAAAATTAGGAGTCTTACAGTAGAAAGGTCATGAATGGACAAAAGTAAAACAGAGAAATCAGAGAGTATCAGTCAGTCAGTATAAAGGGTGAAGAAGGGGTCAGTTTTTTAACTCAAAAAAGTATCTAGACCCAAGAAATCTTGCAACAACATGATGGCACTGACTTGTTCTGAGTTGTCCAGGGTTGTCCCAGGCTTTGGCACGCACTTCTTGTAGCACTTGTCGGACATTTTCTGAAACACAAACCTCAAATTGGAGAAACAAAACCCTCTCAAGCTAGAAAATGTCTCAGCAGCTAATCATAAATATAAGAGACATGTGTATGTAAATAACAAATTCAGTCACCAACATAAGAAACGTGTGTATGCAAACAACAAATTCAACTATAAACATAGAGACTTTACGTATGTATGTAAATAAGTTCAAAAACAAGGAAAATGTGAAAATCAAAAGGTTTTTAATCACAAACACACATCCCACCCAACAAGCAGAGAAAAACATAAACTTTATAATCCGGTATATCATTTTATATGTGAGCACTTTGGATTTTATGTACAATAAAAACAATTTGTCAACTAAACATATAATTGTATTAAAAAAAAAAAAACAAGAACACAACACATTAGGTATCAAATCATGAGGTCTTGTCCAAAAGGTGACATTAACCCTGTGGAGTGGAGAACTACGCAACACTACGGGGAGGACGCAATCCTACGGGGAGTCGAAAGTGCCTCAGAGCTGAAGATGCCAGCAACTTACAGTTGATGACTTGTGCCAGGAGCGGTGAACCAGAACCATCCAGACCCTACTGCACCTCTTCGCGGTGTCTCCAGTAACAGACTAACTAGTCTAGATTGGTCAAGTCAATGGGGATCGAGAAGGAAGGCAACCTGATACCCAAAAATGCCATGCTGAAGTCTGATATGTTGGGTTGAAAGGCACAAATATCACAGTTCTACTGCAAACTACAGCACAATGGATAAACGTCCATTTTATGTCCTTTTAAGGGAGGACAACAATAAAAAGTCGTAAGAGACAACTTTGAATTTAGATCAGATTGTAAGATAAGGGTGCTTACTACCCCCTCCCCCCACTGTTTATTACATGGTCTATATATGCAAGTTAGCTAACCCATCAGAGACAGGGGAGATCAACGAGCTTCTTTTTGGAGACAATCAAGCACAGATACACGGAAAGATAGGAGACCTACAAGCACACTTAAATAGACTCAACAGCACAGGCACAAAATACAACATGAAAATCAACAAAACATAAGTTATAAATATTGCAAAAGAGAAACAGAACATCAATATAATCATAGATCACAGACAACAAAAACATGTGGAACAGATGGTTATGGTTATTTGAAGGCCCTGGTATCACTGCAAATGAATGAAAATCCATAATTGCTCAACCTCCCATGCCAGTTTCCTCATTTGCCTTTCAGTGTCAAGGTGAGATATAATTTGCGGATTATGGATTGGTTATGGCTTGCTCTGTAGGACTGAATATATACATCCATAAAATCAAAGCCCTTTTTTTGCGTACATAAAAAAACATAATTTGCGGTCTTCTGGTGATAGCTGTCCAATGATTTGACAAGCTTTGTTGCATCTTGAGTCTATCTCTGCTGTTTATGAATTGTCATTTGTCACTGGACTTCCTAGGTATTTAAATTCCACTACTTGTTTTAGTTGTCTGCCTTCTACAGTTATGTTGATGTTCTGCTTCTCTTTTATGATATTCATGACTTCTGTTTTATTGATGTTGATTTTCATGTTGTATTTTGCGCCTGTGCTGTTGAGTCTATTTAAGTGTTCTTGTAGGTCTCCTATTTGTCCATGTATTAGTTCCTGATTATCTCCAAACAAAAGCTCCTTGATTTCTCTCTCTGATGGATTGGCTAACCAAACATGGGCTATATATGCAAGTTTGCCAATCCAGGTAATAAAACAGTAGTATTACTTGATGTTGACAAGAGGTAGGGTTCGATCCAAACCGACAGCTTCTGGGTTCACCGAGCCTTAAATTGGTACCGGTTTTTTTATGGGAAAGTAAAGCAGCACAGGCGTAATACCAACCACATTACCCCAAAATCAAGTGCTGAAGGTCTGTAAAATTTATGGTCACTAACACCATATTCCCTACACGCCACTTGGCGTGACGGGGGCTCTTTATTTTTTTATTACTTGATGTTAGTCTAAAATATAACCCTGTCATTCTGTCAATCTTACATTATACATCCATAAAATCAAACCCCCTTTTTTTTAGCTTAACCCACAGACAAGGCCTCTCCATCCATCCCTATTCTTGGACATTTTCTCTAATTCTTTCTTATTGGAATAATGTTGGAAGTCTCCATAACTTTTCTCATGTAATGCCTGGGACTTCCCAGATTTCTAGTAGGTTTTCTGGTACTCAGTTTGGACAGACAATGCAGTCCTACAGAGGCCTTTGGCTTTGTCTGCATGACATGATCTCTGTTTCTAGATATCTTTCTTTTCCAAGAATTGAGTAGCTGCTGTGTTAGTTGCAATCAATTCTCTCTCATATATGAATATCAAAAAAACAAAAACTATGATCATAAACAAAGATAATACTCAAAACCCACAAGTGGATATGAAAATTGAGGGAATAGACCTGGAGACAGTTCAGAACTACAACTACCTTGGACATACTATAACCAGTGATGGAAAATGTACAACTGAAATAAACAAAAGAATAGGAATGGCATAAAAGTAATTTTAATGTCATGAAGAACATACTAACATCAAAACAAATAACACCAGGGCTAAAACTAAGAATAGCAAAATGTTATGTCTTCTCAACATTCCTGTATGGTGCAGAAACATGGACATTAGACAACAAAACAGAACAGAAAATTGGAGCCTTTGAAATGTGGATTTATAGAAGAATAGGTAGGATTGGGTGGAAAGAAAAGAAAACAAACGATGAAGTCTTAAAAGAACTAAAAATGAAAAGAGAACTACTAAACACAATTAGAGCAAGACAAATGTGATTTTTGGGCCATGTTAAAAAAAGACACAACAGCCTAATAAAAGTAATCCTGGAGGGGAAAATACAAGGTAAAAGAGGCAGAACAAGACTAACATGGACGAGTAACATTAAAAGATGGACAAGTCAGCCTATGACAATCTGCAGCATCAAAGCAAGAGACAGAGCAGAATGGCGCTCCATGACAGCCAACCTTCGATGCAGAGATGGCACTTAATGATGATGATCATAGATTAGAGGAAGGAAACTTGACAAAAAAAATCGTCTCATTCGCTAACAATTTCTCACTGCGGAAATGAGCCTGACATGGGGAGATATTTTGCAGCTAAAAAAAAAACTAGGACAAATGGGTGTCTCGAAAACATTTTTTGGAGACAGTGAATTATATTATTTCATCGGGACATTAAGCAACCCTTGGTGTTACACTAAACCTTTTCATCTACTTTCCTTTCACAAACACTCACAGTAAAGAACATTTGTTTACAAATGTAAGAGTTAATGTCATTGTTGTAGTAATATTCACACTGGTCCCAAGTTTGGAGATGTCACATTACCTTTGCTGCTGGTGTTTGTCTGGGGGTTCATGACAGGAGGACCTTGGCAGGGGGATAAAGGCAGCTTGGTCAAAGCAGGCACCACAAGGTGTGAGACAAGATGCTAAACCGAAACTCAGGATTTTTATTTCACCCTGGATATACAAAAATCCAGTAGTAGACAGTAAATTTCCCATGTGTTACCAGGGCCTCATTATGAGGGAGTAAAGAATAGTGACACTGTGACCTTCCAGACATGTTATAAGAGGCGACTAAGGAGGTTGATCGATGGCTTGACAAGCTTGTCATTGTAAAAAGTATTGTTATGGAAACAGAGCCATAGATTTTGGAAGCAGTGATCTTCGCAATATGTGCCATTTTGGCATGCAGGGTTTCTGTTTTTAAGATTGTGGTTCTGCCCTATGTGCCGTCTCCGGCTCGAAAGGACAATAGATAGAGATAGATAGACAGTAAATTGAGTGAGTAAAGTCAGTACAAGCCAATTAATAGTTCAATTAGACAGAGTAAATCTCAAAAGTACTCATCATCATCATCGCGTGCCTTCTCCACAACGAAAGTTGGCTACCATGGATCGCCATTCTACTCTGTTTCTTGCTTTGATGGTGCAGGCTGGCATAGATTGACTTGTCCATCTTTTGATGTTACTCGTCCATGTTAGTCTTGGTCTGCCTCTTTTACCTTGTATTTTCCCTTCCAATATTACTTTTAGTAGGCTGTTGTGTCTTTTAACATGCTCCAAAAATTTCATTTGTCTTGTCTTAAATGTGTTTAGTAGTTCTCTTTTTATTTTCAGTTGTTTTAAAACTTCATCGTTTGTTCAAAAGTACTAGGAAACTAATTTAATCAACAACAGGATGTTAAAATTGCAACTCTTCAATTTACAACTTCACTACAGTGTACAAGTCAAGTTGAGACTTAACTCTTGAGTTGTTTCTTATATTTTAACTATTAACTTCAAATACAATTGTAACAACTTTATAATAATTAATAAATAACACTAAACACAGTTAGACATTAGCCTGAGGTCTCGACCCTCCTTCTAGAAGTGGTGGTATGTCTTTATTTATTAGGCTTCAAGTTGAGAAATATTATTATTAAGTTAATATATTAAATAAATTACGTGATGATAACATCAGTAGGCTAGGAGGAGGAGCTCAGGTAGGCTTGCAACTCAACTGCAGCAACTTTCTCACTGTCACTTTGGACTTTGTTGTGATCCAGCCCTGCCAAGATCGCTGATCGGCATCAAAATTCAAATAATTGTTGACTTACCTGTAAAAGTTCCTGAGCGTTTGCTAAAGCAATCTGCTGTTTAACCTGTGTCATGAGCTGATCCTTAGTGGCTGAGTCCATTTTGCCCCGAGCCGGTGGGGAAGAGAAGTCCATGGTCTGGTTGTGGTGGGTTAGTGTCGTCTTGTCGGTGATGAAACTGTCGCCATGAGGGAGGGCAAGGTCAACGATTACTTCCGGGTCATCCGGTAAGTCCAAATCACGGAATCTAAAAACAAAAGATTAATTTACATTTTTTTAAATATGACGATCATCATTTTCAAGAGGACGTGAACTCCCGGTATGTGGTGGATAGGTGGCGGGAACAATTGAAGGCTGTGCATGAAAAGTGTTCCTTGTTGCAGTTTCCTCATAGTCCAAGTCCGGCTTGTTGCAGGAGCTACTGAGTTAAGTGTTCCTTGCACACCGTGAGCTGTGTGTCTCATCCGTTTTGATCGTGTTTCGATATTCCAATTGTTTACGATGATATCATATGACAGGGAACAGGTGGCTGTGTTCACTTTCTGCGCGGTTTCACCTTATGTCTTTTGGCGTGTGCTGAGACTGCTATGATGGGGACTACAGTTACCTTTCTTTGTTTGGGAGGTGAGATTCGGATGATTACGCTGGCACGGGCGGTTGAGCAATTATGGATTTTAATTCGTTTGCAGTGATACCGGGACCTTCCATAACTAAAAATATTGATTTATTATTCCATTGATTGATTGATTTTTGATTTAATTGATTGATTGTGAAGAGGCGTCAACACGACTAAACTCATTGGACACCCATTGGTGCTCAGTTTTACATGCGTAATCTACAAAGGGTATACTGATGGCTTCTATGACGCACTCACACTGGATGTACTTCATCGCCCCATCTTTGGATTGTTCACTTTCTACTTTCGGTTTTACATTCCCGCTATAGAACCGTAAACTCATCAAAAACAACGGATCTACCAGAAATCGGATCGATGCGTACCCTCGGTGATTACAAAACTTATGTGAAGGGGGAGAACACGAAGACTCAACATAATAGACGTAACAAACATCGCAACTAAAACAAAAAAAAAAAAAAAAAAAGGAGGCGAAGGCGCGCATCACAGCACCAGAGCTGGAAGTTGTCAGCGACCCACAGCTGATGGCTTGCGCCAGGATCGGTGAACCAAAACCATCCAGAACCTGCTCCACCTCTCCGCGGTACCTCTAGTAACAGACTAACCTGTCTAGTCTGGCCAAGCGAGCAGGGATCGAAGAGGGAAGATAACACAGTACTCAAAAATGTCGTGCTGAAGTCGGATGTGTTGGGCCGAAAGGCGCAAATATAACAGTTATACTGTAAACCAAAACACAACGCAAACACGTCCATTTAACGTCCTTTTAAGGGCGGATGACGAAGAGGAATTCTACAGTCTACGAATACTCTAGAATACGTTAGTCATCGGGCGAACGTAAGCAAACAAGCAAGCAGCAAAAACATATATTTATATATATATATATCAACACGACAATAGACGGCATACAGTTAAAACAGTCGGATAAAGTACACAATCACTTGTGAAGTTAAGTGAATGTGACAACACACGAACAATAGAAATAGACTCAAGATGCAGGAAAGTTTTACGAATCATCGAACAGATACCACTACTACTGCCCAACAAGGAAATTACTCTAAAGGCAAAACGGGAGTAGTATACAATGTTCCAACTGGTCATTATTGAGGCGCTAAACTAACAAAGATATATAGGGAGGCGCGCAGCGCGCCTTTCGCGCGAAATGTACACGAGAGACAAGGGGAGTTAATCGTGATATTTCGTGTCCGGATGTCAACCTCTGGTCCCGGTGACCCCGGAAGTGACCTGTTTATGTCTGGTGTATGCTGACTTTGGAGCTCTTGGTGTACTGGCTCGATAGTGCTAGGTTAGTAGATTATACAACATCAATGAAAAACAATCAATATAAAACAGAAGACAAAGATATATTTTATTCTTTTATTATCTCAATAGGTGTATAACATACAGTGGATATTATATAACATTACACAAATATTCAGTACAAGAAGTAAATATATAGTACATGGATAACATTTATTTATAGCTATGTAGTTGGTGTCGGCTTAGCTCTATGTCATCAATGAATCATAAGGGGTGAAACTGTTAGAGATTGCTGGGTAGCCTAAGCTGGTAGTGTAAAGAGTTAAATATCTGAAGGCGTAGTCGAGACGTTATCATCAGCTACCTTTCTTTTTATATAGAAATAGGAAAGAGCATTTCTTGTTTGACTGTCGGAAAATATAGAATTATTTAAGACTTTGAAACCTACATTCTCTTTCACTAGACTTCTCTCTCACTCCTAGACGTCTCTCTTACCATGCTAGCTTTCATCCTCTCTCTCTCTCTCTCTCTCTCTCTCTCCTAACATTCCACCCTCCATCGTACATTTAGCTTCCGTCATAGACTTCCCTCCATTGTAACACTTACGCATTCTCTACATTTAAACCCATTAGCTCTACATAGCTCCCCGAAATTTCTCTCTCTCTCTCTCTCTCTCTCTACTATTCCAGCCTAGATTTCCCACCATTGAAACACTTACTCATTCTCACCATTTATCCCTATCATCTCGCCTTCCTTCTCTCTCTCTCTTTCTCCCCTATCCTCTCTTAGACTTCTAACCTATCAGTCCACCCTCCACCTCTCCCTTTACCTCCCCCGCCTCCCTTATATTTTTAGCGTCCCTCCTATTGTAACACTTGATTATTCTCGCCATTTATACCTAGCATCTCGCCTTCTTTCTCATATGCTTCTCTCTCTCGCTCTCTCTCTTCTAACCCCTACTAGACTTCTCTCCTACTATTCTCCCTTTCTTCATCTCTCTCTCTCTCTCTCTCTTTACCTCTCCTAAAAAAGTATTATTTTAAATGTTGGAAAACCATGTTCACAAACATCACATTTGTATTCCGGATGCATATGTACACTAACAACATGTCGCTTTATGTCTCGGCTCCGGTTGAAAGTTTTGGAGCACAGATGACAAGTGTTAGGCATCTATAGAAAATAAAATTGAAACATTGCAACTAAAGAATAAACATTAAAGAAGAACTAAAATAACACTTACTTTTTATGTATTTGAAGGCGTGAGACACATTCAGAAACCTAAGAGGCAAGGGCAGAAACCTAGGAGGCAAGGGCAGAAACCTAGGAGGTAAGGACAGAAACCTAGGAGGCAAGGGCAGAAACCTAGGAGGTAAGGTCAGAAACCTAGGAGGCAAGGTCAGAAACCTAGGAGGCAAGGGCAGAAACCAAAGAGGCAAGGGCAGAAAACAAGGCGGGAAGGTCAGAAACCAAGGAGGGAAGGTCAGAAACCAAAGAGGGGAAGGTCAGAAACCTAGGAGGCAAGGTCAGAAACCTAGGAGGCAAGGTCAGAAACCTAGGAGGCAAGGTCAGAAACCTAGGAGGCAAGAGCAGAAACCAAAGAGGCAAGGGCAGAAACCTAGGAGGCAAGGGCAGAAACCTAGGAGGTAAGGGCAGAAACCTAAGAGGCAAAGACAGAAACCTAGGAGGCAAGGTCAGAAACCTAGGAGGTAAGGGCAGAAACCTAGGAGGCAAGGGCAGAAACCTAGGAGGCACCTCGATGGACAGCTAGACAACGGAAGAAGCAGAGATTATCATTGTAAACTTTAGAATGGGAATCGGTTTGAATGGTATTAATACCTTGATTTGATGCAATGTAGTGTGGGATATCTAGTAGACACCCTATAGGATAATCTTGAAGTTTATAAACATAAACACTCGTACTGACTAATGCTTCTAAGGTATATTTGGTTGTCTCCCTGTTTTTATTTGCATACCCTAATATATCACTTTCATTTAATCTATCAACAAACGTTTCAAAGTCATTTCTGTTGTTAACTAACAAGGGTTTGTCTAACCCTGTCGCGTTATTCGAGCTGGCGTGAAAATAACGCAGCCCCTGTGTCTCCCTATGTCTTAAAACTAGATGATGACTATAATTCACCTTGAAACGCTTTTTCTGGGCTAGAAAAATTGGGTTTACAAGGGTCTTCCAATCTATAGGAGTATCAGGCTGATGAAATATAGTGTACGTGTCCATGTATTTGTTCCTACGTTCATGTGTTCTAATTGCTAACCAGTTGTTCTTATATATCTTCCTAATATCTTCGGGTAACTTATTTAAAGAGTTTATTTCATTAATAAGTCTTGGTCTCTTTGAGGGCTCTTGAGTCGATCTCTTTACTGCCCGCTTGCGTGAGGTTGTCGATATCAGTGGGTCTGCTAACGTTGATGATGTCGAGTTGTCCACAGCTGTGTCATGGCCAGCAAGATGTACTTGCAGGTGGTTTACCCCAGTGAAGCTTTGTTGACAGATGTGGCAGATATGTTGGGTAGCACTGGTCTCTTTCGAAGGTACGTGACCTGTTGACACAGTGGTTGGGTGAGGCAGGAACTACTGATGCAAGAGGGACAGGATGCGCTGTCTTGATATGTCTGGCAAGGCTGTCTACTCTTGTATATACTCGTTCACAAAAATCACATTTGTATTCATGACACTCATGTACACTAGCAACATGTCGTTTTATGTCCCGGCTACGGGCGAAAGTTTTGGAGCACAGATGACAAGTGTTAGACATCTGTAGAAAAGAAAATGAAACATTTCAACTAAAGAATAAAGAACAGCAAACATTACAACGAAAGAAAACCAGTAAATGTAATCAACGAGACTCACAACTTATCGAAAATAGGTTACTAAAGTAACATACTATAATATTACAGAACTAAGATAACACTTACTTTTACGTGTCTGAAGGCGCGAGCCACAACCGCCCGCAACAACTGTAATCGTATATCTGATAACAAGCTTCTCAGATATATACACTTGAAACCCCAGAGGTGTTACTAAAAATAGAACTGACCTCTGAGGCAATACCGGATGTGTTACTAAAAATAATTTTTGACCGCTGACACAATGCCCATCAGGTTTCTAAAAATAGATTTTGACGTATGATGGCATTTTTATGAGTTTACCCCCTTATCATTTTTGAGGGTTACGCCCCTGAATTCGACGAAAAGCGTAAATTTTCACTCTAGACATACCCCAAACTTTATTTTAGACATCCCCATAACAAAGATTTACATTAAAAACCACTTTTGAAATTGTTACCCCCGGACCATTTTTTTAGGGATACGCCCATAAAAGCGGTAAAATCGTAAATTTTCACTCTAGGCATACTCCCAAACTTTATTTTAGACAGCCCCATTGCAAAGATTTACATAAAAAACCACTTTTAGGATTTTACCCCCTTACCATTTTTGAGGGTTACGCCCATGAAATTGGTAAAAATCGTCAATTTTCACGCTAGGCTTACCTAAAACTTTATTTTAGACATCCTCATACCAAAAATTTACTTAAAAATCACTTTTGAAAGTGTAACACCCCTTACCATTTTTGGTGACTACGCCCCTGAAACCGATAAAAATCGTAAATTTTCACTCTAGGCATACCCCAAACTTTATTTTAGACATCCCCACATAAAAAATTAACTTAAAAATCACTTTTGAAATTGTTACCCCCCTTTCCATTTTTGAGGGTTACGCCCCTGAAATCGATAAAAATCGTAAATTTAGCACGTAGACTTACCTAAAACTTTATTTTAGACATCCCCTCACCAAAAATTAACTTAAAAATCACTTTTGAAATTGTTACCCCCCTTACCGTTTTTGAGGGTTACGCCCATGAAATCGGTAAAAATCGTAAATTTTCACTCTAGGCATACCCCAAACTTTATTTTAGACATCCCCATTGCAAAGATTTACATAAAAAACCACTTTTAGGATTTTACCCCCTTAGCATTTTTGAGGGTTACGCCCATGAAATCGATAAAAATCGTTAATTTAGCACGTAGGCTTACCTAAAACTTTATTTTAGACATCCCCACAACAAAAATTAACTTAAAAATCACTTTTGAAATTGTTACCCCCCTTAAAATTTTGAGGGTTACGCCCCTGAAATCTATAAAAAATTGAAATATAACCTCAAGGCATACCTCCCACATAATTTTTGACACCCCTACATATCAAATTCCATAAAAAAACAACAAAAAACTAGTAGTATAGGTGGCTGTGAACTCAACAGAAAAGTGGAATAACATGCACCGAAATACAATAGATTTGGCACCGAAACTGTTTCGGTGCCAAAACATGCACGAGAAGTAGTATGTTAGGGTTCACAGCCACCTATACTACTAGTTTTTTGTTGTTTTTTTTATGGAATTTGATATGTAGGGGTGTCAAAAATTATGTGGGAGGTATGCCTTGAGGTTATATTTCAATTTTTTATAGATTTCAGGGGCGTAACCCTCAAAAATTTTAAGGGGGGTAACAATTTCAAAAGTGATTTTTAAGTTAATTTTTGTTGTGGGGATGTCTAAAATAAAGTTTTAGGTAAGCCTACGTGCTAAATTAACGATTTTTATCGATTTCATGGGCGTAACCCTCAAAAATGCTAAGGGGGTAAAATCCTAAAAGTGGTTTTTTATGTAAATCTTTGCAATGGGGATGTCTAAAATAAAGTTTGGGGTATGCCTAGAGTGAAAATTTACGATTTTTACCGATTTCATGGGCGTAACCCTCAAAAACGGTAAGGGGGTAACAATTTCAAAAGTGATTTTTAAGTTAATTTTTGGTGAGGGGATGTCTAAAATAAAGTTTTAGGTAAGTCTACGTGCTAAATTTACGATTTTTATCGATTTCAGGGGCGTAACCCTCAAAAATGGAAAGGGGGGTAACAATTTCAAAAGTGATTTTTAAGTTAATTTTTTATGTGGGGATGTCTAAAATAAAGTTTGGGGTATGCCTAGAGTGAAAATTTACGATTTTTATCGGTTTCAGGGCGTAGTCACCAAAAATGGTAAGGGGTGTTACACTTTCAAAAGTGATTTTTAAGTAAATTTTTGGTATGAGGATGTCTAAAATAAAGTTTTAGGTAAGCCTAGCGTGAAAATTGACGATTTTTACCAATTTCATGGGCGTAACCCTCAAAAATGGTAAGGGGGTAAAATCCTAAAAGTGGTTTTTTATGTAAATCTTTGCAATGGGGCTGTCTAAAATAAAGTTTGGGAGTATGCCTAGAGTGAAAATTTACGATTTTACCGCTTTTATGGGCGTATCCCTAAAAAAATGGTCCGGGGTAACAATTTCAAAAGTGGTTTTTAATGTAAATCTTTGTTATGGGGATGTCTAAAATAAAGTTTGGGGTATGTCTAGAGTGAAAATTTACGCTTTTCGTCGAATTCAGGGGCGTAACCCTCAAAAATGATAAGGGGGTAAACTCATAAAAATGCCATCATACGTCAAAATCTATTTTTAGAAACCTGATGGGCATTGTGTCAGCGGTCAAAAATTATTTTTAGTAACACATCCGGTATTGCCTCAGAGGTCAGTTCTATTTTTAGTAACACCTCTGGGGTTTCAAGTGTATATATCTGAGAAGCTTGTTATCAGATATACGATTACAGTTGTTGCGGGCGGTTGTGGCTCGCGCCTTCAGACACGTAAAAGTAAGTGTTATCTTAGTTCTGTAATATTATAGTATGTTACTTTAGTAACCTATTTTCGATAAGTTGTGAGTCTCGTTGATTACATTTACTGGTTTTCTTTCGTTGTAATGTTTGCTGTTCTTTATTCTTTAGTTGAAATGTTTCATTTTCTTTTCTACAGATGTCTAACACTTGTCATCTGTGCTCCAAAACTTTCGCCCGTAGCCGGGACATAAAACGACATGTTGCTAGTGTACATGAGTGTCATGAATACAAATGTGATTTTTGTGAACGAGTATATACAAGAGTAGACAGCCTTGCCAGACATATCAAGACAGCGCATCCTGTCCCTCTTGCATCAGTAGTTCCTGCCTCACCCAACCACTGTGTCAACAGGTCACGTACCTTCGAAAGAGACCAGTGCTACCCAACATATCTGCCACATCTGTCAACAAAGCTTCACTGGGGTAAACCACCTGCAAGTACATCTTGCTGGCCATGACACAGCTGTGGACAACTCGACATCATCAACGTTAGCAGACCCACTGATATCGACAACCTCACGCAAGCGGGCAGTAAAGAGATCGACTCAAGAGCCCTCAAAGAGACCAAGACTTATTAATGAAATAAACTCTTTAAATAAGTTACCCGAAGATATTAGGAAGATATATAAGAACAACTGGTTAGCAATTAGAACACATGAACGTAGGAACAAATACATGGACACGTACACTATATTTCATCAGCCTGATACTCCTATAGATTGGAAGACCCTTGTAAACCCAATTTTTCTAGCCCAGAAAAAGCGTTTCAAGGTGAATTATAGTCATCATCTAGTTTTAAGACATAGGGAGACACAGGGGCTGCGTTATTTTCACGCCAGCTCGAATAACGCGACAGGGTTAGACAAACCCTTGTTAGTTAACAACAGAAATGACTTTGAAACGTTTGTTGATAGATTAAATGAAAGTGATATATTAGGGTATGCAAATAAAAACAGGGAGACAACCAAATATACCTTAGAAGCATTAGTCAGTACGAGTGTTTATGTTTATAAACTTCAAGATTATCCTATAGGGTGTCTACTAGATATCCCACACTACATTGCATCAAATCAAGGTATTAATACCATTCAAACCGATTCCCATTCTAAAGTTTACAATGATAATCTCTGCTTCTTCCGTTGTCTAGCTGTCCATCGAGGTGCCTCCTAGGTTTCTGCCCTTGCCTCCTAGGTTTCTGCCCTTACCTCCTAGGTTTCTGACCTTGCCTCCTAGGTTTCTGTCTTTGCCTCTTAGGTTTCTGCCCTTACCTCCTAGGTTTCTGCCCTTGCCTCCTAGGTTTCTGCCCTTGCCTCTTTGGTTTCTGCTCTTGCCTCCTAGGTTTCTGACCTTGCCTCCTAGGTTTCTGACCTTGCCTCCTAGGTTTCTGACCTTGCCTCCTAGGTTTCTGACCTTCCCCTCTTTGGTTTCTGACCTTCCCTCCTTGGTTTCTGACCTTCCCGCCTTGTTTTCTGCCCTTGCCTCTTTGGTTTCTGCCCTTGCCTCCTAGGTTTCTGACCTTGCCTCCTAGGTTTCTGACCTTACCTCCTAGGTTTCTGCCCTTGCCTCCTAGGTTTCTGTCCTTACCTCCTAGGTTTCTGCCCTTGCCTCCTAGGTTTCTGCCCTTGCCTCTTAGGTTTCTGAATGTGTCTCACGCCTTCAAATACATAAAAAGTAAGTGTTATTTTAGTTCTTCTTTAATGTTTATTCTTTAGTTGCAATGTTTCAATTTTATTTTCTATAGATGCCTAACACTTGTCATCTGTGCTCCAAAACTTTCAACCGGAGCCGAGACATAAAGCGACATGTTGTTAGTGTACATATGCATCCGGAATACAAATGTGATGTTTGTGAACATGGTTTTCCAACATTTAAAATAATACTTTTTTAGGAGAGGTAAAGAGAGAGAGAGAGAGAGAGAGAGAGATGAAGAAAGGGAGAATAGTAGGAGAGAAGTCTAGTAGGGGTTAGAAGAGAGAGAGCGAGAGAGAGAAGCATATGAGAAAGAAGGCGAGATGCTAGGTATAAATGGCGAGAATAATCAAGTGTTACAATAGGAGGGACGCTAAAAATATAAGGGAGGCGGGGGAGGTAAAGGGAGAGGTGGAGGGTGGACTGATAGGTTAGAAGTCTAAGAGAGGATAGGGGAGAAAGAGAGAGAGAGAAGGAAGGCGAGATGATAGGGATAAATGGTGAGAATGAGTAAGTGTTTCAATGGTGGGAAATCTAGGCTGGAATAGTAGAGAGAGAGAGAGAGAGAGAGAGAGAGAAATTTCGGGGAGCTATGTAGAGCTAATGGGTTTAAATGGAGAGAATGCGTAAGTGTTACAATGGAGGGAAGTCTATGACGGAAGCTAAATGTACGATGGAGGGTGGAATGTTAGGAGAGAGAGAGAGAGAGAGAGAGAGAGAGAGAGGATGAAAGCTAGCATGGTAAGAGAGACGTCTAGGAGTGAGAGAGAAGTCTAGTGAAAGAGAATGTAGGTTTCAAAGTCTTAAATAATTCTATATTTTCCGACAGTCAAACAAGAAATGCTCTTTCCTATTTCTATATAAAAAGAAAGGTAGCTGATGATAACGTCTCGACTACGCCTTTAGATATTTAACTCTTTACACTACCAGCTTAGGCTACCCAGCAATCTCTAACAGTTTCACCCCTTATGATTCATTGATGACATAGAGCTAAGCCGACACCAACTACATAGCTATAAATAAATGTTATCCATGTACTATATATTTACTTCTTGTACTGAATATTTGTGTAATGTTATATAATATCCACTGTATGTTATACACCTATTGAGATAATAAAAGAATAAAATATATCTTTGTCTTCTGTTTTATATTGATTGTTTTTCATTGATGTTGTATAATCTACTAACCTAGCACTATCGAGCCAGTACACCAAGAGCTCCAAAGTCAGCATACACCAGACATAAACAGGTCACTTCCGGGGTCACCGGGACCAGAGGTTGACATCCGGACACGAAATATCACGATTAACTCCCCTTGTCTCTCGTGTACATTTCGCGCGAAAGGCGCGCTGCGCGCCTCCCTATATATCTTTGTTAGTTTAGCGCCTCAATAATGACCAGTTGGAACATTGTATACTACTAACGGGCACTCTACAATACAACCTTCATCACAAATAATCAACAACAAAAAAGAACAGACAACCCGAGGCAGGATCGAACACGTGTTCCTCGACACAGCGCCTTGCTACGAGAAACAAACGCTAGAGTACATGGTCGACAAAGCAACCTACAAAAATAGCTATCATTGACGATGTCTTCTTTCACGCAGGTATACTTGATCCTGCTTCGGGCTGTCTATTGCTCTCTGTGTGTGTTTTTTCCGCTATTAATCATTATTTTTTCCGAGTGCTGTAAACATATCTCTCCATCTGAATTGATTCGCTGATCTATCGCCTCGGAAGTTTCCCTCTATAATTATATTAATTTATTATTATTTGTCTCTAATATAAACCACTCATCATCATGTACCCTGCCGGTTGGCGTAGGCGATCATGTCCCTCCACAATCTTCTATCTACAGTGCATCGTAAATATAAACCACTGGAAACCTCTATCCGTACTGTTTCACCATATAACTGTTTGTCTCATCATCATCATCATTATCATCATCATCATCGTGTACCTTCTCCGCAACGAAGGTTGGCTACCATGGATCGCCATTCTATTCTGTTTCTTGCTTTGATGGTGCAGGCCGTCATAGATTGACTTGTTCATCTTTTGATGTTACTCGTCCATGTTAGTCTTAGTCTGCCTCTACATCTTTTACCTTGTATTTTTCTTTCCAATATTACTTTTAGTAGGCTGTTATGTCTTTTAACATGCCCCAAAAATTTCATTTGTCTTGTCTTATATGTATTTAGTAGTTCTCTTTTTATTTTCAGTTGTTTTAAAACTTCCTCGTTTCTTATCTTTTGTTTCCATCCAATTCTACCTATTCTTCTATAAGCCAGAACATGACAGCTTAGACAAACACAGGAGCGGACCAAGATATTTAGACTCTGAGCAGACCAATGTGACATCAGAACACACCTACACAAGAAAGGACTCAGTGACTTTGCAGCATGTGACAGTGGAGCATCCAGACCAACTCTAGAACATATCCTACAGGACTAAAGCACTCTCAACACAGGAGCATCCAGACAAACTCTAGAACATATCCTACAGGACTAAAGCACTCTCAACACAGGAGCATCCAGACCAACTCCAGAACATATCCTACAGGACTAAAGCACTCTCAACACAGGAGAATCCAGACCAACTCTAGAACATATCCTACAGGACTAAAGCACTCTCAACACAGGAGCATCCAGACCAACTCTAGAACATATCCTACAGGACTAAAGCACTCTCAACACAGGACAATCCAGACCAACTCCAGAACATATCCTACAGGACTGCAGCATGTGACTGTGGAGCATCCAGACCAACTCTAGAACATATTCTACAGGACTGCAGCATGTGACTGTGGAGCATCCAGACAAACACTAGAACATATCCTACAGGGCTACAGCATGTGACTGTGGAGCATCCAGACAAACTCCAGAACATATCCTACAGGGCTACAGCATGTGACTGTGGAGCATCCAGACCAACTCTAGAACATATTCTACAGGACTGCAGCATGTGACTGTGGAGCATCCAGACCAACTCTAGAACATATCCTACAGGACTACAGCACTCTCAACACAGGAGCATCCAGACAAACTCCAGAACATATCCTACAGGACTGCAGCATGTGACTGTGGAGCATCCAGACCAACTCTAGAACATATTCTACAGGACTGCAGCATGTGACTGTGGAGCATCCAGACCAACTCTAGAACATATCCTACAGGACTACAACACTCTCAACACAGGAGCATCCAGACAAACTCTAGAACATATCCTACAGGACTAAAGCACTCTCAACACAGGAGCATCCAGACCAACTCTAGAACATATCCTACAGGACTACAGCACTCTCAACACAGGAGAATCCAGGTAAACTCTAGAACATATCCTACATGACTACAGCACTCTCAACACAGGAGCACCCAGACCAACTCCAGAACATATCCTACAGGACTACAGCACTCTCAACACAGGAGCATCCAGACCAACTCCAGAACATATCCTACAGGATTACAGCACTCTCAACACAGGAGAATCCAGATAAACTCTAGAACATATCCTACAGGACTAAAGCACTCTCAACACAGGAGCATCCAGACCAACTCCAGAACATATCCTACAGGACTACAGCACTCTCAACACAGGAGAATCCAGATAAACTCTAGAGCATATCCTACAGAACTACAGCACTCTCAACACAGGAGCATCCAGACAAACTCCAGAACATATCCTACAGGACTGCAACACTCTCAACACAGGAGCACCCAGACCAACTCCAGAACATATCCTACTGGACTACAACACTCTCAACACAGGAGCATCCAGACAAACTCCAGAACATATCCTACAGGACTGCAGCACTCTCAACACAGGAGCATCCAGACAAACTCCAGAACATATCCTACAGGACTGCAGCACTCTCAACACAGGAGCATCCAGACAAACTCCAGAACATATCCTACAGGACTAAAGCACTCTCAACACAGGAGCATCCAGACCAACTCCAGAACATATCCTACAGGACTACAGCACTCTCAACACAGGAGCATCCAAACAAACTCCAGAACATATCCTACAGGACTACAGCACTCTCAACACAGGAGCATCCAGACCAACTCCAGAACATATCCTACAGGACTGCAACACTCTCAACACAGGAGCATCCAGACAAACTCCAGAACATATCCTACAGGACTGCAGCACTCTCAACACAGGAGAATCCAGACAAACTCCAGAACATATCCTACAGGACTAAAGCACTCTCAACACAGGAGCATCCAGACAAACTCCAGAACATATCCTACAGGACTAAAGCACTCTCAACACAGGAGCATCCAGGCAAACTGTTTTTATGGGAAAGTAAAGCGGCACGGCCATAATACCAACCACATTACCCTAAAAATCATGTGCCAAAGGTTTATAAAAATGATGGTCACTAACACCATACTCCCTATACATCACTTGGCGTGCTGGAGCTCTTTAGTTACTATCAACTTAAGTACAAGAATGGAGGATGGCTCAGGCAAAAGCAGCTTTCCCAGAAATGAGGAAGATAATGTGAAATCCACTTTTAGACAATAGAAACAAGAAAAAGAGTTCTTAAATGTTATGTAGAGCCAGTCTTAACATATGGATGTGAATCATGGACAATAGGGTAACAGACAAGAAAATCACTGGAGTCTGTCTTAACTTGAGTACTATCAACTTAATACTTATCATAATAATTTATCAATATTAATCTTCAAGACTAAAAGAGTATAAAAGCATTTTTATTTCATTTATAGAATAAATGTAAATTATATTAATATATAGTAATAAAAAAAAGTTAATAAAATTAGAGATTGTATAAAACTAATAAGTCTGGCATCATGGTAATAACAAAAGTAAAACACGGAAATTATAAATCAACAGCAAAATGCAAGTAAATGAAGAATATGTCGAAGGAATCCAGGGATACAGTTTCTTTGGAATATAATATCAACAAAATATTCACTAGAAATAAATAGAATAGGAATGGTTAAAAGTATATATAACAATTTATACCATTTTTATAATTTAAACAAAGGCCATTAAAAAAAAAGAATAAAACTCTTCAGTTATTTCCATTTTTCATAACCTTATTTCTTCTTCATTCAATCAATGAGTAAAATAAAATAAAAAAGTAAAGTACCCACGTCACGCCAAGTGGCATATAGGAAATATGGTGTTAGGTACCATAAATTTTACAGACCTTCGGCACATGATTTTTGGGGTAATGTGGTCGGTATTACACCCGTGCTGCTTTACTTTCCCAGAAAAATATCCGGTACCCATTAAAAGCTGGGTGAACCGGAAGCCGTCGGTTGGGATCGAACCCTTCCTCTTGTCCTTTGTAGTCCAGTTCACTAACCACTGAGCTATTGTGGCTCCCTCAATGAGTAAAGGAATAGTTAAATATCATTGTTATCTGCCTCTTAATGGACATTACGTGGTGTGAATGTATCGTGCTTATGGCAAGGCTGTGATTTTACATCTTCCAGCTCAAACACATCCTACTTCAGCGTTCCCTTTTTGAGCATTGGGTTGCCTGCCCTCTCGATAGGGACATACTTGGTCCAACTGATTAGTCTGTTTCTAGTGAATTAGAAACATGTATGAAGACATGGGAAAGGAACACAAAGAATTATTCCAAGACACAAAGATAAACATGGGAACCACGATAGCTCAGTAGTTAGTGAACTGGACTACAAAGAATAGGAGTTCTGATCGATGGCTTCCAGACTCACCCAGCCTTAAATAGGTACCAGTTTTTTTTCTGGGAAAGTAAAGCAGCACTAGCATAATACCGACCACATTACCCAAAAAATCTTGTGCTAAAGGTTTTTAAAAATTATGGTCACTAACACCATATTCCCTATAGCCACTTAGCGTGACGGGGGAACTCTTTACTTACTTATAAAGAAGAACATGAGTTAAGCTAGAAAGGTTAACTCAGGACTGGTAGAACATGAAACAAAGGCAACAACTAGGCTGTTGCAGTTTTGTGAAGAATATAAGAGGCAGAACAAAGAACCAAGGTTTCAACAGAAAAGCCTTCAATTGGGACAAAAACAAACAAAACAAAATACAAATCCTTAAAGATCAGAATAAATTTCACAAAGGTAATATAAAAGTAAAGTTAAAGGTAAAGTACGAGACTTGAATCGGCGTCTTAGCACACGAGTTTCCACCCATATGTGCTCGGCCACCTATCCAGAAATGTTTGGAGACTTCTGGATAGTGTCGCTTCAAGCATCGAACTCACAATGCGAGGCGGCATTCCTCATCTTCCCAGAGTACTACCCTAGTACCCACTTGCTGGATCAACCACGGGAGTTGTTTTTTTCCAACCACGAGTACAACTCACGCTGCTTCCAGCGGGAATCGAACACAGGTTGTCCAAACGTCGGTAGCCTGGTCGGGTGGTCTTCCCAACTAAGCAACTGAGGCTCCCTGATAAAGGAGATATAACACCATTATGAAAATGTATACAAAATGAGACATCATATAGGAGCAAAAGTTGAAAGTAGAGCAGTTCTAAAACCATTCATAGAAAATCCATGCAGACAAAATGTATAATAAGGAACATAAAAGTACATTTAAATAAAAGAATCATCATCATCATCATGTGCCATACCGGTTGGCGTAGATGATCATGTCCCTCCACAATCTTCTATCTACAGTGCAAATAAAAGAATGGAGAGATTTAATCCCATCTGGGTTGAAAGAATGAAGAAAATCTGTGAGGTGGCTCTCCAAAGCGAAACAGCTACGTTTAAAAGGGAGCTTGAGATTATGCCAGTAACAAAGATGTCACCAGAGCCAGAATTGTCCTGGGAATTGAAAGAGATCACCGCAGGAGCATCATAATTAAGTGAGATGTTACATGGTAGAGCATGAACACAACTGGTAATAGATAGAGCAAGACAAGAACAAATGTAAAAGATTCGTTAAAGATCTGAACTTAATGTTGAGCTGAAACATTCAAGATAACAATTTCAAATCCACAAATCACAGTCAATTTGAACTCAACATAAACTTTATACAAACAACAGTGAAATTTATTTCAACATAAACTTTATAAACAATAGTGAAATTTATTTCAACATAAACTTTATATAAATTGCAATAAACCTAAATTCAACATAAACTTTATATAAATCACGGTAAAAGTAACTTGTAAATAGTGTAAATAAAATGATCTCATGTAGTAAAATATAAACAATGAATTAAGGTTTATTAAAACATAATGATGGCTTAGTGTCGGAGATGTTGAAAGTCTTTAGTTTGTCAGATCTGATTAATTTGGGTTCAATTCCTGGTGGGGGTCATATTTTTTCCATTTTGGGTGAAATGAGCAAACTCTAGGAAAACAACAGACTGGGAGGGTATTTTCACTAAGAAAACAGAAAACAACAGACTGACAGGGTGTTTTCACTAAGAAAACAGAATACAACAGACTGACAGGGTGTTTTCTCTAAGAAAACAGAAAACAAATGACTGGGAGGGTATTTTCACTAAAAAAACAGAAAACAACAAACAATGAGGGTGTCCTCACTAAGAAAACAGAAAACAAGAGACTGTTAGGATGTTTTCACTGAGAAAACAGAAAACAACAGACAGGGAGGGTGTCCTCACTAAGAAAACAGAAAACAACAGACAGTGAGGGTGTCCTCACTAAGAAAAACAGAAAACAACAGACTGGAAGGATGTTTTCACTAAGAAAACAGAAAACAACAGACAGTGATGGTGTCCTCACTAAGAAAAACAGAAAACAACAGACAGGGATGGTGTCCTCACTAAGAAAACAGAAAACAACAGACTTGGAGGGTGTTTTCACTAAGAAAACAGAAAACAACAGACTGCAAGGATGTTTTCACTGAGAAAACAGAAAACAACAGACAGCGAGGGTGTCCTCACTAAGAAAACAGAAAACAACAGACAGTGAGGGTGTCCTCACTAAGAAAACAGAAAACAACAGACTGCGAGGATGTTTTTATTGAGAAAACAGAAAACAACAGACAGTGAGGGTGTCCTCACTGAGAAAACAGAAAACAACAGACAGATAGGGTGTCCTCACTAAGAAAACAACAGACTAAGAGGATGTTTTCAAAATAAATTAACAAATAAATTCTTAGAAACACTCAGAAACAGACAAATTATTAGAAACACTCAGAAACAGACAAATTATTAGAAACACTCAGAAACAGACAAATTATTAGAAACACTCAGAAACAGACAAATTATTAGAAACACCCAGAAACAGACAAATTGTTACAAAAATTCAGAAGCATAACAACAGTCAACAACAGAACTGATATGATGCACTGTAGATAGAAGATTGTGGAGGGACATGATCGCCTACGCCAACCCGTATGGCATATGAGGATGAACAACAGAAAAAAACCAACCAAAGAGCAAAGGACTACAAACTGCCTATCCCCTCAACTCTCAAGAGCTAACAGAAAAAAATAAGAAATAAGAAGAAAAATGACAAAATAGTAACCTACACACTACAAGGATCTTTACAAGAGATATTAAAACTGCTACATGTATTCATGGACAAATATCGGCACCAGCGGACAGTTTTGAATATCTCGGCTCACTGATAACAAACAGCGGAAAGATTATCAAACAAGATTAAACAAGACTAAACACAGATAATGAGTAAATAAAAAAAAAATTGTACAACATATGGCAAGGAAGTTTTATAGCAACAAAACTTGAGTTTTGTGCTGCTTGACCTTATGTCTTTTGGCTTGTGCTGTGGCTGATATAATGGGGACTGCAGCTGCCTTTCTTTGTTTGGATAATCATTGAAATGTTAATTCGACTGATTTCACTGGCACGGGCGGTGGAGCAATTATGGATTTTCATTCATTTGCAGTGAAACTGGGGCCTGTGACTAACCATAACCATTACTGGAGTGTTTAGAACCTGTATTTTTACCATAGCCACTTATGGCTGCTAAACATGGATAATTATCAGATTTGCTGAAAAGCACAAAAATGCATCTGTTACAGGTAAATACTCAGAATACTGTGGATGAAGAAAAGAACAAACAAATACCAATTTTACAGCAACTTAAAATTCCAGAATAGTGATTGATATAGGAGATAAAAACAAATGAAACAAAATAATTTAGTTTTTTAAAATGACTTCATTGCCTATATAAGATAATCATGGAGGGCAAAGTTTCATATAAATAAGAAAGCGCTAGGCCTAGAAGAAAATGCATGGAAGATATCACAGATGAGCTGGGATTGACTACTGCAGATGCTGGATGTCACATGCAAGGCTGAAAAAAAAACTTCAAAGTAGCTAGCCAAGCAAATAGATAATGGTACATCCCAGTGACTGCACTGGACGTGCAGCCTTTATCTCACAGCCTCACACAGAGAGACTCAAGACATGGGATGAATAACATAACAATAGTTGTAATAACATAACATGCAAACAAAGCAAATATAAACCAAAAAATGCAACAAATGAAATAAATATAGTGAAGCAATAAGGCTGAACATGAAAGGTGTATGGTGAAATATATTTACTCTTATAAATATAAAATTCAAATAAATTCACATCAAAATTCAGTTTCACCGATATCAAATTAGGATGGATAACTGATATCAAGTTAGGATGGATAACCGATATCACATTAGGATGGATCATTATTTGTTGATTTTGTTGGCAACTAGTTTTAAAAGAACGTGGATTTATATTTTTGACGGCGATAATATTTAACGCTAGGGTTGTTTGGAGCCGCGATAGCTCAGTGGTTAGTGAACTGGGCTACAAAGGACAAGAGGTAGGGTTCGATCCCAACCGATGGCTTCCGGGTTCATCCAGCCTTTAATGGGTACCGCATTTTTTTTTTCGTAAGTAAAGCGGCACAGGCGTAATACCGACCACATTACCCCAAAAAATCATGTGGTGAAGGTCTATAAAAATTATGGTCATTAACACCATATTCCCTATATGCCACTTGACATGACGGGGCTCTTCACTTTACTTACTATTGCAATGTCTGAGCTTCATGACGTGGGTTGGCCAGTTCCATTCCTCATGGGTGTTCCTTCGCAGGGAATATCTCTGGTGCACATCTAAAGTGGTTGGGTGGACCACTTTTACCTTTAAAAAAAAATAGTTTGTCTCAACTGACATTTGAACCCTGAACCTCCAGGTTGGCAGCTGAGTTGGCACAAAGGCCACCAGGCTCTCAAGGGAATAGGTATTGGGTCATAAAACATGGAAGATTGGAGATGAGAAGACGACCTCAGAGAATGGAGAGGTCTTCAGTGTGATCAGAGCACAATTTTCACAAGCAGAAAAAAAAAAAGAAGTGAAGAAAGTTAAATGCAGCCATCACTATCTGAAACAAGAGAAGAAAACAAAATGGAAAGCACAGCCTCAGAGCACACCGCCAAAAAATATGACTAAACACTTTCCGTACGTTTTGCCGCACTGTGCGTCATGCCGTTTTCGGCAGCGTACATTTCGCCGCACAGTGCGCCACGCTCAATTTCATTAGTGTTAACGCCATCAAACCATATTCTTTTTACATGTCTTATATCATCTTGATATTGGTGGAATCTAATTCCTTGTTCAATTATCTAAACATTCATATATAATATGTTATATGTTAGATAAATATAAATATGTAGATTGATTCTTAAAACCGTGAACAATTCTGTCTCTGAAATCTTTTCCGTTGCGTCGATAAAAAGCTTCCATATGGATAGAGTTAATGATACCACAACATGTGATTGTGGAGCACCGAGACAAACTCCAGAGCATATCCTACAGGATTGTATCACTGTTAGTGATTGTGGAACACCCAGACAAACTCCAGAGCATATCCTACAGAACTGTATCACTGTTAGTGATTGTGGAGCACCCAGACAAACTCCAGAGCATATCCTACAGGATTGTATCACTGTTAACAACCAAAGATTACAAATAGGAAAGAAGCAGCACTACATACGAAATCTGAAGAATCTTTTCTTGATGATAGATCATACTGTAGGTTGCACGACCATTTCTCTCACTTCTGCACTAGTCATGAATTCATTTTATGAATAATTTTGGATAATGGGGGACTGGTTGGTCTTGAGGCAAGACACCGGCTTCGAAACAGAGAGGTTGTGGGTTCAAATCCCGGCTGTACCAGTTGAGATTTTTATTTGAGATTTCTCTCTGCGGCAACCGCCCCTGGTCTCAGCAGTGAGGCCCAGCTTGAAACGACAATTACTCATAGTAAAGTAAAGTACCCCCTGTCACGCCAAGTGGCGTATAGGGAAATATGGTGTTAGTGACCCTATATTTTACAGACCTTCAGCACATGATTTTTGGGGTAATGTGGTCGGTATTACGCCCGTGCTGCTTTTACTTTCCCAGAAAAAATCCGGTACCCATTTAAGGCTGGGTGAACCCGGAGCCGTCGGTTGGGATCGAACCCTACCCCTTGTCCGTACGGTAAAAATATGAATACCTTATGAGAACGGAGTTATCTGCCCCCAAGGTGAGGGACCCCTGAGCATATGGCTGCCAGGTAAAAATAGAATAACACACAAAATTCAGTCCTAATTTCTAGGGACTTCGCAACAACAACAAAATTGGATAATCAATTAACAAATTTTCATTAAAATATGGAAGAAAGCTGGTCAGTGTTATGGAGTTTGAGTTGAGGTATTCTTATTAACAAGAGAGAAGAGATGGGTATGTGAATGGACACTGTCAGACCACAATGAAGACAGTCCTACAAAACCATTGGTGGAGATCGATATACAGCTCTAATAAATATACACATGCTGTCTTCCATACAAATAACTGACTTTGATTCTTGATTGGAAAGCAGTTTTAAAAAAATAAAGCTTTGGCAGACAAATTTGACACCAACTGGCCACATGCCAGGTTGTCTTAAAAAACTCCACTTATATTTATAAATTTTACTTTTGATTGTTTATGTAAATTTTCAAATGATAAAAATCATTCCCCATATTTTGATTAATTAGCTCACATTTTAATTAGATCATATCACATATTTTAATTAGTTCATATCACAAATTTGAATTAGTTGATCTCACATATTTTAAATAGTTGATATCACATATATTAATTAGTTCATATCACATATTTTAATTGGGAGCCTCGATAGCTCAGTGGTTAGTGAACTGGACTACAAAGGACAAGGGGTAGGGTTCAATCCCAACTGACAGCTTCCGGGTTCACCCAGCCTTAAATGGGTACTGGATTTTTTCTGGGAAAGTAAAGCAGCACGGGCGTAATACCGACCACATTACCCCAAAAATCATGTGCTAAAGGTCTTTAAAATATAGGGTCACTAACACCATATTTCACTTATATTTATAAATTTTACTTTTGATTGTTTATGTAAATTTTCAAATGATAAAAATCATTCCCCATATTTTGATTAATTAGCTCACATTTTAATTAGATCATATCACATATTTTAATTAGTTCATATTACAAATTTGAATTAGTTCATATCACATATTTTAAATTAGTTCATATCACATATTTGAATTAGTTCATATCACATATTTTTAATTAGTTCATATCACATAATTTAATTATCTAAAAACCCATTTAACTTGTAAATTCAATTTGAGCCTTAATTAACAATTCACCATCAGCCCAAATGTTGCTCATAAAGCCAGGTACTAATAATAAAAGGCTTAATATAACAATAATTCATGGCCCACATAATAACTGCATCAGCGGACAGCGAGTTCGAAGCTTGAGGAGGCCAGAAAGTGAGACCAAACATCAGGCTGACCTTTAACTTGATAATTTACAGTTTTACAGAAATTTAAAGTAGCTAACACCTTCACTTGGAATCCCGAAGGAAAAAGACAAGGAGGAAGACCAAGAAATTCTTGGAGAAGACAGATAGAAGCAGAGATGAAGATGATGGGGAAGACATGGAATGATCTTAAAAGAATGGCAAGAAACAAAACGACTTGGAAAGTGTTTATTGAAGACCTATGCTCCACAGGGAGCTGAAAGGTAGAAGAAGAACACCACTTTCGTCTGTCTTTCTAGGTATGTTTGAAAAAACAGTAAACTGATAATTAAAACAAAGGCCGCAGTTTACAATGCTCACATCATTAGTATCCTCCTGTATGGCAGCGAATCTTGGACAACTTATGCAAAGGAGGAGAGAAGGCTAAATGCATTCCATACGTGATGTCTGCGCCATATTCTTGGTATCACTTGAAAGGATAAAGTGACAAACGTGAACGTCATGACTCATACAGGCCTCCCGAACATCTAAACCCTGCTCAAACAACGAAGGTTATGCTGGCTTGGCCTCGTACATCATACGAATGATGACTGCATACCAAAAGATATACTCTATGAACAACTAGCAGATGGAAAAAGAACTAGGGGGCCCCAAAACTTGGATTTGTAGATGTGTGTAAATGCGACATGAAGACTCTGAACATAAACCTTGCAGCCTGGGAAGACATGGCTGCAGACCACAATCTCTGGAAACACACTCTACAGCTCCAACTCAAACAAGAACCAGACAGATTCATAGAAAAAGAGAAATCACGGAGAAAGAAAAGAAAAAAAATAACATTTCTAGGGGCGTTGAAAAATCCATAGTCAACTATGACTGACGAAGGCTACTACAGCAATTTATGCTATGTAAAATAGTTTGCTCAATTATGGCCCTAAATTAACCCAATTACAATGACATCATAACATCTTAGTTATTTATAGTACATGTTATGAGAAAAAACATGGATTTGCTGTTAATTAACGTCTCCTACAGTTTTGTTCCTGTTTTTTAAGATATAATGACACAGTGCAGTGATCTTAAAGATGCTCTCTAGATAAGGTCGGCTCTATTTCTATGTTTCAATAAAAAGATGGAACTCCATCTTATTAGTTGCTCTTCTGTTGTCATGGCAATGAGGAGCAGATTGTAGAAATGGTCTAACTATTTATCATAGACACTGCAAGGTCAGTAGATGTCGTTGTACGGTTGTAGTAGGTTTGACTTCCATAGACAGTGAAGCCTATTTATTAGTAACGGCTTGAGCTATTTGAACTATATCAAGGCTATACTAGCGGAATATGGTGGCTGGTTGTACACTGACATTTAGCTCATTGAGCTGGAATGTGATTGTGTATAAATGGAATAAATGTGGAATGTGATAAAATATTAGAGGAGTTAGGACCTCAGTTGTCTCCTCTGAATCATCATCATCAAGTACTGGGTCTACTGGCATAGGTGATCATGTCTCTCCACAACTTTCGATCTCGACAGATCTTTATCATTTCTGTTGTTGACCTTCTGCCAAGCCATTCTCTTAAGCTGTCTGGTATCTTTTCTCTTTGTTTCCCTCTATCTCTTTGTCCCTCAATTTTTCCAGCTGTTACAATATATTCCAGTTGTTCTCTTCTCATTACATGGCCAAAAAATGATGATTGTTTCTTCCTAATATTGGAAATTAGCTCTCCTCTGAATACCTGCCATTGAATAATTGGAAGACAGGATAACTTTCAGCAAAGGTCTTGAGCAACCTGTATCAAAATGTGAACATGCTCAGGTTTTGTGTGTAAACTCTGCAGTTGATGAAACCACCAAGAACACACACAGTAATAGTATTTAAGTTCTTTACATTGTTTCCCGCATGGGAAATGTTGCATGCAACGTTATTGGCTTCATCAAATAGATTTATCTTTTAGAAGATCTCACGAATGAAGATCATTTTACTGGAAACTGGGTGGTCTAGAGGTAAGTCATCTGCCAAATGATAAGAAGATACTGGTTTTTAATCCAACCACAAGAGCTGGAAATTTGTCACCTCAAATTTGTGGTTTTACACTTCCCGGCCATGTAATGAGAAGAGAACTGGAATATATTGCAACTGGAAAAATTGAGGGACGAAGAGATAGAGGGAAACAAAGAGAAAAAATAACAGACAGCTTAAGAGAATGGCTTGGCAGAAGGTCAACAACAGAAATGATAAATAGTTGTCGAGATCAAAAGTTGTAGAGAGAGACATGATCACCAATGCCAGCAGGCACGGTACTTGATGATGATGACACTCCCCTGAAATCTGGGTCGGGGGATTTATGTGTAGCCATCGCAGATAATGACAACAAATATAGAAGGTCCATGTGCATTCTGCAAACTTTAAAGAACACATGACAATCGGAAGCTAAAAATAGAAAAATAGTAGGACAAAAATGGCCACTGCCTGAGCAAAATGTCTAGGGAATATCTACCCAAAGATGTAAAAACTCTTGACAATAAAAAAAAATAATAAACCTTAGAATCTGAAATCTTTAATCTCTTAAATCTGAGAATATCTGCATGCATGGTGGGGGGACACCTGAGCATACGGCTACTGATGTGGATCCAGGAAAAAAGATAAGCAAAATTCAGTCCCTTGGTACTTTGCTAAAGTAAAAGTTGTCTATGCAAACAAACAAGTGGAGATAACTAGAAAATATTGACGCATATTTGATGTGATTTGTTATTTTCTTTCCAAAGGTTGTAAGATGATAAAAGAGTATTTGAGATGTTCTGCCTATGGAAGTCGAGTTAACTCTTTCCGTATGGAAGACTTTTATCGATGGAAGAGATTCCAGAGACAACATTTTTCATGTTTTTAAGAATCAATCGACATATTTATATCACATATGAATTTTTAGATAATTGAACAAGGAATTAGATTTCTCCAATACCAAGATGATACAAGGCATGTTGGAAGAATATGGGTTGATGACAGTTCACACGGGCATGTTGGAAGAATATGGGTTGATGACAGTTCACACGAATCAAATTGAGAGTAATGCACCATGCGGTGAAATGTATGCTGCTGAAATCGACATGGTGCACAGTGCGTCGAATCGTACGGAAAGAGTTAAGGTTACATAAAGATTATGTGGTCAAAAGGTTAACTAGTGCATGAAACATTTATCTTGAGTGGTTAACTAGCTCACATGAAACATTTATCTTGAGTGGTTAACTAGCTCACATGAAACATTTATACTGAGTGGTTAACTAGCTCACATGAAACATTTATCTTGAGTGGTTAACTAGCTCACATGAAACATTTATACTGAGTCGTTAACTAGCTCACATGAAACATTTATACTGAGTGATTAACTAGCTCACATGAAACATTTATCTTGAGTGGTTAACTAGCTCACATATAACATTTATCTTGAGTGGTTAACTAGCTCGCATGAAACATTTTGTTTACTTAAGTTCACACAAGATATTCTTTGTGTTTAAACAAGCTCACATGAGATATTCTTTGTGTTTAACCAGATCATATGAGATTCTATGTGTTTAATCAGATTATAGAAGATTCTTTGTCATCACCAACATATGAAACAATCCTTGTGTTTAACCATACAACACTCATATTGTGTGTTTAACCATACAACACTCATATTGTGTGTTTAACTATTTACACACAAAATTCCTACCATGAGAATGAAATAAATAAGCTAAAACATACATCCAAACATGCAGTCGAATTGGGATATAAGAAATGGATTTACTAAAATAACAGAAAACTTTATCACTCTACCATTTAGACGTCTACTCAAGACATTTCAAGTATGCAGATTTACACAGATCATACAAAACAATCAGGTGTATGACAGTTGTACGTAATATCTATCCTCCCTATTGTTTATTACATACATGGGCTACATATACATGTTAGCCAACCCATAAGAGACAGAGGAGAACAACGAGCTTCTATTTGCAGACAACCAGATGCTAATACATGGAAACATAGAAGTCCTACAAGAACACTTAAATAGACTCAATAGCACAGGCACAAAATACACAACATGAAAATTAACATGAACAAAACAGAAGTCATGAATATCGTAAAAGAGAAACAGAACATCAACTAACTATAGACAGCAGACAACTACAACAAGTAGAGGAATTTAAATACCTAAAGAAGAATTGGTGGAATATTAGAAGCACTAGGAAACATAACAGCAGCAGAGGTGAACTGAAGAGCAAAAGACAGCAAATTATATCTTCCCTCGACGCTGAAAGGCAAATGAAGAAGCAAAGAGAAGAAGAATACAAGACAATGATAGCAAGAAATTTCGACATTCAACACACAATTTTGCAATAGGTGAATTTAACCAGCCAACACAAGATAATGTTGCATTAAACTGAATTTAACCGGCCAACACAAGATATTGCTGCATTAAACTGAATTCAACCAGCCAACACAAGATATTGCTACATTAAACTGAATTTAACCAGCCAACACAAGATATTGCTGCATTAAACTGAATTTAGCCAGCCAACACAAGATATTCTTGCATTAACTGAATTTAACCACACAACACTAGGCATTGCTATAACAACTGAATTTAACCAGTCAACACAAGATATTGTTGCATTAACTGAATTTAACCACACAACACTAGGCATTGCTATAACAACTGAATTTAACCAGCCAACACAAGATATTGCTGCATTAAATTGAATTTAACCGGCCAACACAAGATATTGTTGCATTAACTGAATTTAACCACACAACACTAGGCATTGCTATATCAACTGGATTTAACCAGCCAACACAAGATATTGCTGCATTAAACTGAATTTAGCCAGCCAACACTAGATATTGTTGCATTAACTGAATTTAACCACACAACACTAGGCATTGCTATAACAACTGAATTTAACCAGCCAACACAAGATATTGTTGCATTAACTGAATTTAACCACACAACACTAGGCATTGCTATAACAACTGAATTTAACAAGACAACACAAGATATTGCTGCATTAAACTGAATTTAACCAGCCAACACAAGATATTGCTGCATTAAACTGAATTTAACCGGCCAACACAAGATATTGTTGCATTAACTGAATTTAACCACACAACACTAGGCATTGCTGTAACAACTGAATTTAACCAGACAACACAAGACGTTGCTGCTATAACCTAAATTGATCCATACAACAAAATACCTTTATTTCATATTTGGTTTAAACATCTTCATTAAAGAATATAAATATAATAAATAATGAATCCAACATTCATTTAGACATGTTTCATGTTATTTGCTTCTGAATTTCTTGGGTCTTGGTTCCACTTTCACAGCAGCTGGAAGAATCGCAGGGCGTGGCTTGTACACACGCATAAAAGCATTTGATCCCCTTTTGAGCTCTCCACAACTGGACAAAGATGTCATACAGTCCAGCCAGTTGCTGTACTTTGGCATGAATGGGTATTCAGTACCAGTTAATCTGAAATATTTTAAAAGTAGGAATGAAGAATGCAAGGGCAAGCTAGATGATATTGAAGGGTTAAGGCATAAAAATGCGAAGCTGCAGTAAAGCTGAATGTGAGGAAAAATTAAAAAATAGAAAAAATGGTATGTAAGAAGCTTTACGTGATAAGTGGACAACACAGACTAAATGACGCTTCGACCCAATAGGCCTTCAGCAGGAACAAACAAAAAAACACATACACAAAACTAATAGCGAAACAACCAAAACAAAAACAAGCGAAATGTGTTAAAGAAAACAAAATTATCTATCCTGTGTGTAAACAGAGGTCAAAATGAAAAGGAATTAGCAACCAAGTGTGGCTGTCGTGAATGTACAGAAACGTGCAGAAATGTGCGCAAATGCACACAGAACCAGAGGAGTTCACACAGGGGTCAGTGTGCAAACACAAAGGAGAAAGAAAAGAACAGCAGACCAACAGGTGCTCAAAAGGCAGCAAGATATTGATAGATGATATTGAGTTATTTGTGGGTCATCATCATTGAGTTATTTGCGGGTCATCATCATTGAGTTATTTGCGGGTCATCATCATTGAGTTATTTGTGGGTCATCATCATCATTGAGTTATTTGTGGGTCATCATCATTGAGTTATTTGTGGGTCATCATCGTTGAGTTATTTGTGGGTCATCATCATTGAGTTATTTGTGGGTCATCATCGTTGAGTTATTTGTGGGTCATCATCATTGAGTTATTTGTGGGTCATCATCGTTGAGTTATTTGTGGGTCATCATCACTGCATTCCGAACATGTCCATAGGTGCTCAGATCCCCTCCTTAGTTATTGAGTTATTTGTGGGTCATCATCATTGCACTCTGAATATGTCCATAGGTGCTTAGATCCCCTCCTTAGTTATTGAGTTATTTGCGGGTCATCATCATTGCACTTTGAACATGTCCATAGTTGCTCAGATCCCCTCCTCAGTTATTGAGTTATTTGCGGGTCATCATCATTGCACTCTGAACATGTCCATAGGTGCTCAGATTCCCTCCTCAGCAAGTCTCGCAGTGTCCAGCGACTGATGACTCCAGTTCTGTGTTGGTTGATAAGTCTTTTTATACGCTCACTGTACACTGGACAACATGACAACAAAACATGTTCTACAGGATTGCCCCCAGTACACAGACCTGAGAAGGACAATGCGATCCCCACCCACCTCCCTGGAAGAAAAACTATATGGGGCAATCGAATCACTTAAACAGACAGCTGACTTCATAAGAGAGTCTGGACCCCCTACTCTGATTGAGTCTTGATCGCAGAGGGAGAGAGATACGTTCACTAAGTTTCTTGTTTCTGGCTGTGCTCATCAGAACTATCTTCAGTCATTTTGAGAAATGGGTTCTGGACCATGCAACCGAGTGAGTGCACATGGATCTAGACCATCCTCGTGTACCGCTGATGTTCAGCGATAAAATCAATAAAAAATATGATGATGAGAGGTGGGACACAACAGATAAGGCCAAAACATCAAAGAAGGAAAACTAAAAAAAGGCTCATGCGCCAGAATGTGTAAGAAACAGTTAAAGTGCGAGAGGCTTGGCCTAAAGTATGTGCACATTACATACTGAAACTGTGCTTCAATAAATCAACGACGGCCAAACCAACGAAGGAAAAATAATGAATGTTATAATCGGTCACAACATAAACAATTTGTGACATGCGGATGACACAGTCTTAATATCAGAGACAGAGAATGAGCTACAAGAAATGATAGAAATAATAGTAAAAGAAAGCAAACAAGAAAGGTCTCAGTCTGATTAGTAAGAAAACAGAAGTAATGGTTATATCAAAGAAACAATCATCACCATCATGCAGCATTAAAATAGACAGGACAAATCTGAAACAAGTGCAATGCGTCAAATACTTGGGCACAATAATAACATCAGATGGAAGATGCACCACAGAAATAAAAAGCAGAATAGCTCAGGCCAAAATAGCATTTCAGAAAATTAAAAACATCTTATGCAACAAATCTATGTCAATAGAAATGAGAAAGAGAGTTCATCGGTGCTATATAGAGTCAACTCTGCCCTAGAGGGGATAATAAACAGTAGGCAAACAATTGAATAAATAATTAGAGGCCACAGAGATGGGATTTATCAGAAAAATGTTGAAAGTTCCGTGGACAGCTAAAAAACACCAATGAGGAAATTTTCAAAGAGGCCAACAGAAAAAGGGAGCTCCTAAAAAACATCAGAAAGAAACATTCAACATTTTTTGGGCACATCATGACAAGAGCAAAGTTGGAAATCTTGGTTACAACTGACAAAATACAGGGAAAGAGAGATCATGGATAACAAAGAGAGAAGATATTAGATAGCTTGGTGTCAAAGCATGGAAAAAAGTCAACAAAAAAATTGATACGATGCACAGAGCACAGAAGATTGTGGAAGGACATGATCGCCTACACCAACCAGTAAGGTATATGATAATGATAATCAGCAAAATTATTTTCTTCCTTTCTCACAATCAGCCAAAAACCGCTTCTATTCTTTGTTACCTTTAAATGGGCATTAACTCTTTCAAAACTTAATTTTGTTCGGGATTGGACCAAATTAATTTTCAATTTTATTTTGCACCACATAGCTACCAGGTCCCTGACTTTAATCAGGTCCCTGACTTTAACAAGGTCCCTGACTTTAACTAGGTCCCTGACTTTAACTAAGTCCTTGACTTTAACTAGGTCCTTGACTTTAACTAGGTCCCTGACTTTAACTAGGTCCCTGACTTTAACCAGGTACTTGACTTTAACCAGGTCCCTGACTTTTACTAGGTCCTTGACTTTAACTAGGTCCCTGACTTTAACTAGGTCCCTGACTTTAACTAGGTCCTTGACTTTAACTAGGTCCCTGACTTTAACTAGGTCCTTGACTTTAACTAGGTCCCTGACTTTAACTAGGTCCTTGACTTTAACTAGGTCCTTGATTTTAACCAGGTCCCTGACTTTAACCAGGTCATTGACTTTAACTAGGTTCCTGACTTTAACCAGGTCCCTGACTTTAACTAGGTCCTTCACTTTAACCAGGTCCCTGACTTTAACTAGGTCCTTGACTTTAACTAGGTCCTTGATTTTAACTAGGTCCCTGACTTTAACCAGGTCCCTGACTTTAACTAGGTCATTGACTTTAACTAGGTCCCTGACTTTAACTAGGTCCCTGACTTTAACTAGGTCCTTGACTTTAACCAGGTCCCTGACTTTAACCAGGTCCCTGACTTTAACTAGGTCCTTGACTTTAACCAGGTTCCTGACTTTAACTAGGTCCTTGACTTTAACCAGGTCCCTGACTTTAACCAGGTCCCTGACTTTAACTAGGTCCTTGACTTTAACCAGGTTCCTGACTTTAACTAGGTCCTTGACTTTAACTAGGTCCCTGACTTTAAACTAGGTCCCTGACTTTAACCAGGTCCCTGACTTTAACTAGGTCCCTGACTTTAACTAGGTCCCTGACTTTAACTAGGTCCTTGACTTTAACTAGGTCCTTGACTTTAACTAGGTCCCTGACTCTAACTAGGTCCTTGACTCTAACCAGGCCCTTGACTTAAACCAGGTCCTTGACTTTAACCAGGTCCTTGACTTTAACCAGGTCATTGACTTTAACTAGGTTCCTGACTTTAACCAGGTCCCTGACTTTAACTAGGTCCCTGACTTTAACTAGGTCCTTGACTTTAACCAGGTCCCTGACTTTAACTAGGTCCTTGACTTTAACTAGGTCCTTGATTTTAACTAGGTCCCTGACTTTAACCAGGTCCCTGACTTTAACTAGGTCATTGACTTTAACTAGATCCCTGACTTTAACTAGGTCCCTGACTTTAACCAGGTCCCTGACTTTAACTAGGTCCCTGACTTTAACTAGATCCTTGACTTTAACCAGGTTCCTGACTTTAACTAGGTCCTTGACTTTAACTAGGTCCCTGACTTTAAACTAGGTCCTTGACTTTAACTAGGTCCTTGACTTTAACCAGGTCCCTGACTTTAACTAGGTCCCTGACTTTAACTAGGTCCCTGACTTTAACTAGGTCCTTGACTTTAACTAGGTCCCTGACTTTAACTAGGTCCTTGACTTTAACTAGGTCCCTGACTTTAAACTAGGTCCTTGACTTTAACTAGGTCCTTGACTTTAACTAGGTCCCTGACTCTAACTAGGTCCTTGACTTTAACCAGGTCCTTGACTTTAACCAGGTCCTTGACTTTAACCAGGTCCTTGACTTTAACTAGGTCCCTGACTCTAACTAGGTCCTTGACTTTAACCAGGTCCTTGACTTTAACCAGGTCCTTGACTTTAACCAGGTCCTTGACTTTAACTAGGTCCCTGGCTTTAACCAGGTCCCTGACTTTAGTCAGAGGAGACTTTCTGCGAAGCCTGGCCACAGACAGAACTAGTTGGGCAAATATTGTGGCTGTGGTTGCAAAATAGCGTCAGCCACCGCCGCCACCACCACCACCATCATCATCTGTACCAGTTGGCATGGGTGATCATGTCCTTCCACAATTCTCTACCCACAGTACATCATATCAATTCTGTTGTTGATTGTTTTCCATGCCATATGACACCAAGCTGTCTAGTATCTTTTCTCTTCGTCCTCCACAATCTCTCTTTCCTTGTATTCTGCCAGTTGTGACGAAATATTCCAACTGTCCTCTTCATATAAAGAGCCACCAACAGTTGTAACTAGTAGTGGTAAAGGACTGGTAAATGACACCATCACTTGACTTTTCCCGCACACCCACATCATCGCAACCCTACTCTCCTACATACATTACACAACATACACAACTTACATTCACACAACCAACATTCACACAACCAACATTCACACGACTTACATTCACACAACCAACATTCACACAACCAATATTCACATAATCAACATTCACACAACCAACATTCACACAACCAACATTCACATAATCAACATTCACACAACCAACATTCACACAAGCAACATAAACACAACTTACCCACAATTATTCACTGTCATGATGTTGGCCGTGAGCATGAAAGGATACGAGAGATGGGACACTAACAACTAAAAGGAGAAACGACACAATAAAAACATTACAATTTCAATTTTATTATTATTATTTTTTTTTTTTTTACAGTAACGAAAAAACATAAAATTTATACTTTTAAAAATAAGTGCACAGAGAAAAAATAACACTGCTCTAAAGTTAACGTTACAATTAATTTACAGAAATATTTACAATAATAGTGTAAAAAAAAAAAAACCATCATAGTGCCATTACCATTACGATGACTTATGATGTACTTGTTGACGGATTACCACAAGTTGATACGAGCTTGTTTGCCCTTTGACTCATAACATGTGGCGGGTCGTAATGGCTTTCTTGACATTCCCGGCTCTTACTGGAGGTTGGAGGTCGTCTGTCCCAGGTTACGCTGGGAAACTACTAGTCCAGCCCAGAGGTACTGCAATACTGGGTCCTCAATCAGTAACAGCCACCACTACAGGGAACATGTCGATCCTAGCTTCTGTTAGCCAGTCTGTTTTGACGCAGACTGTTACCAGGGGAGACCACGAGGAGGTAGATCTGCTAGGTCTTGGCCAGCTGATGGTGCGCCGGCCCTGCTATTGCGGCCGCAGGTTGCAGGCACTTAAGCTCCCCCTATGATGTACTTAGATCAATGAAAACCTTTGGAAAATGACTGTCCACACCACTAGGAATGGAGATTATGAAAATGGATTGGGCAAGCATTGTTAAGATACCAAGCAATATTGCAAGACAGTCAATGAAATGGAATCCACAAGGAAAGTTGAAAGGCCCAAGCAGACCTGGAGAAGAACCATCGAGACAGCAGCAAAAGGCTGCAGAATGGATGTGGGCTCATTTGAAGAATATCTGTTGTCAGTGTGGTCGCTGCCCTTTCTTGCATGAGGAACTACAGGGCGTAAGTCAAAGATAAGAACTGGAAATCAATTTGGAATGTTTCAACAAATAAAACAGTGTGTTAGGCAAGGTTGTGTGTTGTCACCAAATTTGTTTAATATGTATAGTGAGATTATTTTATGATCTATAAGGGACATGCATGGAATAACAATCGGAGGTCATAATATAAATAATATAAGGTATGCTGTTGATACAGTCTTAATCGCTAAGAGTGAAAATGAGTTACAAGAGATGTTAGATATTATAGTGAAGGAAAGCAAAAATAAAGGACTCAATCTTAATAGTAAAAAGACAAAAGTAATGGTAACAACAAAGAAAAAGACTTCACTGCAATGCACAATAAAGACAAGTGGAACAATATTAAAACAGGTAAATGAATTTAAATATCTGGGAACAATGTTAACCTCAGATGGTAGATGTACAACAGAGGTGAGATGCAGAATGGCTCAGGCAAAAGCAGCTTTCCAAAAAATGAGGCAGATACTATGCAATCCATTTTTGACAATAGAAACAAGAAAAGAGTTCTTAAATGTTATGTAGAGCCAGTCTTAACATATGGATGTGAATCATGGACAATAGGACAACAAACGAAGAAAATCACTGGAGACTGTAGAAATGTGGTTTTATAGAAGAATATTGAGAATACCATGGACAGCAAAAAAGAGTAATGAAAATGTTCTGAAAGAAGTCAAAACAAAAAGAGAGCTAATATCCAATATTAGGAAGAAACAATCATCATTTTTTGGCCATGCAATGAGAAGTGATCGGATAGAATATATTGTAACAACTGGGAAAATTAAGGGATGAAGAGATAGAAGGAAGCAAAGAGAAAATATACCAGACAGCTTAAGAGAATGACTTGGTAGAAGGTCAATAACAGTAATGATAAATAACTGTCGAGACCGAAAGTTGTGGAGAGACATGATCACCTACGCCAACAGGCATGGTACTTGATGATGATGTTGATGATGATGATGATGATGATGTTAGCACTGGTATCACACAGGAGTTGAACAATTTTAATTTTGTTCATTTACTGAGTACTTTGGACCTTCAAATGTTGAATATCCAGTACTTTCATTATGTTCATTTACTGAGTACTTTGGACCTTCAAATGTTGAATATCCAGTACTTTCATTTTGTTCATTTACTGAGTACTTTGGACCTTCAAATGTTGAATATCCAGTACTTTCATTTTGTTCATTTACTGAGTACTTTGGACCTTCAAATGTTGAATATCCAGTACTTTCATTTTGTTCATTTACTGAGTACTTTGGACCTTCAAATGTTGAATATCCAGTACTTTCATTTTGTTCATTTACTGAGTACTTTGGACCTTCAAATGTTGAATATCCAGTACTTTCATTTTGTTCATTTACTGAGTACTTTGGACCTTCAAATGTTGAATATCCAGTACTTTCATTTTGTTCATTTACTGAGTACTTTGGACCTTCAAATGTTGAATATCCAGTACTTTCATTTTGTTCATTTACTGAGTACTTTGGACCTTCAAATGTTGAATATCCAGTACTTTCATTTTGTTCATTTACTGAGTACTTTGGACCTTCAAATGTTGAATATCCAGTACTTTCATTTTGTTCATTTACTGAGTACTTTGGACCTTCAAATGTTGAATATCCAGTACTTTCATTTTGTTCATTTACTGAGTACTTTGGACCTTCAAATGTTGAATATCCAGGACTTTCATTTTGGTCGTTTTGATCTGGAGGCCTATTTGACCAGAAATATTGTGGAGCCGGTCTCATTGGAACATAACAATGGAAAAGCATTAACATAACATAACATAACATAACATAAGAACAAAGATAATGTTAGAATGCCTGTATATGTTGTAAAGCTGATGATTTATGAGATGATGTATATTAAGATGATTAAGCCAGTGACATAAAATGACGTGAACACAGTTTGACATAACAAGACATTAGACCAATGAAACAAAGGATGATATTAGATGACAAGACATTAGGCCAATGAAACGAAGGATGATATTAGATGACAAGACATTAGGCCAATGAAACAAAGGATGATATTAGATGACAAGACATTAGGACAATGAAACAAAGGATGATATTAGATGACAAGACACTAGGCCAATGAAACAAAGGATGATATTAGATGATATGACATTAGGCCAATGAAACAAAGGATGATATTAGATGACAAGACATTAGGCCAATGAAACAAAAGATGATATTAGATGACAAGACATTAAGCCAACGAAAAAAGGATGATATTAGATGGCAAGACATTAGGCTAATGAAACAAAAGGATGATATTAGATGGCAAGACATTAGGCTAATGAAACAAAGGATGATATTAGATGGCAAGACATTAGGCTAATGAAACAAAGGATGATATTAGATGGCAAGACATTAGACCAATGGAACAAAGGATGATATTAGATAGCAAGACATTAGGCCAACGGAACAAAGGATGATATTATATGGCAAGTCATTAGACCAATGGAACAAAGGATGATATTAGATGGCAAGACATTAGACCACAGGAACAAAGGATATTAGACTAAGAACAGGATAAGATAACACAATAATATAAGATGACTTTATATCACTGTTAAGTACTTACACCACAAACTGCTCCAGTTGTGTTATATCTAACCTCCTGAAGAACACAACAAATAAACATCATATTTTATGATCTCCAAATATCAGTTGCATTACAGTAATTAAAATTAAATATATTTGTTAAATTGTTTGGACATTTTATTATATTTTTCTTTCTGACATTCACCTGATGGCTACTAGAAAAACAAACAGTCCTCTTCGCCATCCATTCTTAAAACATTCTGTACCACGAGCCACAGATTACGGTCTCATACCCTGCACCCTGAGACCAAAAGCCTCATTTGAGAGCTTTTAATTTATTGACATTTTCACAAATATTTCCGCTAAAACTTCGTAATTCTTTTTTTTTTACTTCATGAATAAATTGTTCCATGAAAATGCATGTTTTAGATCAACTTTAACCATAAGATTATGATATCTATCTGCGGGTCATGTTTTTACGACACTGTGGTAAAAATTACTACCACTTAATTGTTACATTTAGAGTTCGGAAAATAATATTTTTTTTTAACTTTTGCTAAACAGTTGTGTGTTTACCTAAGCAGACAAAGGGAAATTGGATGCTGTAATCATTTCTTGGCTTATGTTAGATTTATGGTCTGGAATTTGAACGCAATGCACCATGGCTGCTGGAGGTGTTACGTTGTCTATTCACAAGGTAGTCGTAAGTCCGTCAATACAGTTGTATGTTTGGCTCTCTCAAAGCTTTGTTCACTGTTTATCCCGTGTTATAAAGGTTTGCTTGATGTCTCACTCATGGCTGAGGAGAAGGAGATTTCCTAGGTCATCGGCTGGCATCAAACAACACTTTTTAACTTGGGAGATGTAGCAAATAACACTATGAGTTAGCCGAATATACTGATAGACTTGTGGTGGCTCTATGAATAGACAATATAACATGTCCAGTCCATGCGGTCAAATTTCTATCTATCTGTTGTCCTTTCGAGCCGAAGACAGCACATAGGGCAGAACCACAATCTCAAAAACAGAAACCTTGCATGCCAAAATGGCACATATTGCAGAGATCGCTGCTGCTCTGTTTCCATAACAATATTTTGTTATTTCCATACAATGACATCTTGTCACGTCATCGATCAACCTCGTTAGTCGATAAACCTTCATCTATAAACAATGCAAAATTTCAAAACTTATAACTAAAGTGCCAGTGAGACAAAAACAAATAGCTGTTCCCAACACACAAACACATAAAAATATGTCGCTCACAACCATCTATCTAATCCTTATCTTATCTTATTTTCCGTCCGTCCGTCCATCCACCCATCTATCTATCTATCTATTGACCTTTCGAGCCGTAACCGGCATACAGGTCTTAGACTCAGATACTTTTTCCCTGTTTAAAAATGTTCTCTCCAACAGTCTCAATCCTTGCAAAAATCATTTATCAAGTCTTGCCATTTGTCTCTGTTCTGTGCAAGCATCTCGATCTCACTGAGAGAGCCAATTCCTGCTGCCTTTGCCACTCTGATCAATGTTCTTCTCAGTGTTTCTCTGGGTCGGCCTCTTTTCCTCCTATCTGTTGTTTCCTACTTGAGGGTTTGCTTTGTTATTCTGTTATTATTTCTTTTCATCACATATCCAACAATGTACATTGTCTTCTCTTGATTACTGATGACATTAGTAATCACAACCGTACAACACATAAAACTAACCTGTTCTTGAATCACGTATTTAGTGATGGTCTTAGTTAGAAAGCCAGTCACCCATATCGTGATGACCTCCCCAATCAGTCTTGGTAACAGGCCACTGTTTGGAAATTCATCAAATAATCTTGAAATAAGAGGAGATGTCTGGAAATATAATTCTACACTGTTAGGGATCAAAACACAATATAAGAGATGTTTCACCACTATCTGCAGTATACAGACTTGAGAAGGAAAACAAGACACTGATGTTTGGATGACAGCCTCTGTAAGTGTAGTCTGAAAGTTTACTGTTGACTAGATGTTGTCTGCCTCTGTAAGTGTAGTCTAAAGTTTACTGTTGATCAGATGTTGTTTGCCTCTTTAAGTGTAGTCTAAAGTTTACTGTTGACTAGATGTTGTCTGCCTCTGTAAGTGTAGTCTGAAAGTTTACTGTTGATCAGATGTTGTCTGCCTCTGTAAGTGTAGTCTGAAAGTTTTCTGTTGATCAGATGTTGTCTGCCTCTATAAGTGTAGTCTAAAGTTTCCTGTTGACTGGATTTTGTCTGCCTCTGTAAGTGTAGTCTAAAAGTTTCCTGTTGACCGGATGTTGTCTGCCTCTGTAAGTGTAGTCTGAAAGTTTCCTGTTGACTGGATGTTGTCTGCCTCTATAAGTGTAGTCTAAAAGTTTCCTGTTGACCAGATGTTGTCTGCCTCTATAAGTGTAGTCTAAAAGTTTCCTGTTGACCAGATGTTGTCTGCCTCTATAAGTGTAGTCTAAAAGTTTCCTGTTGACCGGATGTTGTCTCCCTCTGTAAGTGTAGTCTGAAAGTTTCCTGTTGACCAGATGTCGTTTGCCTCTATAAGTGTAGTCTAAAAGTTTCCTGTTGACCGGATGTTGTCTCCCTCTGTAAGTGTAGTCTGAAAGTTTCCTGTTGTCTACGTCTCAGAGTGTTAGAGGGCGAGAGTAGTACAGGAACAAGACAGGAGATTAAACACTCAAGTGAAGCTTGACAGCAGGGAGGATTTAGATTACCTGCCTATTGAAAGTTATGGAGAAGAAAAACGTAAAGAAGGGATCATACAGCACTAAAGGATACAGTGAACACGCAGGCCTAAATCTTGGAGACGTCCGCACAGGAAATTAAAAGTAGATATATATATTGAGATTGAGGTTATATGTGGAAATATTGAAGAAACTAAAGAAATGAGAAGAGAAATACGTTAATGAGTAGAACGAAAAAGAAAAACAGACCAGACGGACTTTGAGCACTAAGAGAGATGGACGTATATGAGAAATGAGGTGAGAACATCGAGGGAGTGGATGAAGAAGCAAGGGAAAACATCAGGAACCATCAGAAGAAGAAAGAAACTCCAGGAATATTGAGAGAGGATGTTGACGTACAGTTGGAGAATATGATCATGGCTGGAAGGGTTTTATTCAGTTCATTTTATGAAAGGGAATTATTCAGTTCATTTTATGAAAGGGCATTATTCAGTTCATTTTATGAAAGGGCATTATTCAGTTCACTTTATGAAAGGGCATTATTCAGTTCATTTTATGAAAGGGAATTATTCAGTTCATTTTATGAAAGGGAATTATTCAGTTCATTTTATGAAAGGGAATTATTCAGTTCATTTTATGAAAGGGCATTATTCAGTTCATTTTATGAAAGGACATTATTCAGTTCATTCTATGAAAGGGAATTATTCTGTTCATTTTATGAAAGGGCATTATTCAGTTTATTTTATGAAAGGGAATTATTCAGTTCATTTTATGAAAGGGCATTATTCAGTTCATTTTATGAAAGGGCATTATTCAGTTCATTTTATGAAAGGGCATTATTCAGTTCATTTTATGAAAGGGAATTATTCTGTTCATTTTATGAAAGGGAATTATTCAGTTCATTTTATGAAAGGGCATTATTCAGTTCATTTTATGAAAGGGCATTATTCAGTTCATTTTATGAAAGGGCATTATTCAGTTCATTTTATGAAAGGGCATTATTCAGTTCATTTTATGAAAGGGCATTATTCAGTTCATTTTATGAAAGGGCATTATTCAGTTCATTTTATGAAATGGCATTATTCAGTTCATTTTATGAAAGGGAATTATTCTGTTCATTTTATGAAAGGGCATTATTCAGTTTATTTTATGAAAGGGATTATTCAGTTCATTTTATGAAAGGACATTATTCAGTTCATTCTATGAAAGGGATTATTCAGTTCATTTTATGAAAGGACATTATTCAGTTCATTCTATGAAAGGGAATTATTCAGTTCATTTTATGAAAGGGAATTATTCAGTTCAGCATACTCCACTCACTTGGTCGATGTACTGGTAGCATGTAGATAGAGATAGAGTGGACTTGTTGGATTGGTTGTCTAGAAACTACAAGAATATTAAGTAGCAGGGACTAAAGTTATGAAGTGTCCAATCAGTAATTATTAAAGGTAAAGATAAAGGTAAATATAAAGGTAAAGATAAAGTACAAGACTTTAATTGGTGTCTTAGCACGCAAGTTTTCACCCATATGTGCTTGGCCACCTATCTAGAAGTGTTCGGAGACTTCTGGACAGTGTCGCCTTCAAGCATCAAAACTCACGATGCGAGGCGGCAGCCATTCCTCACCTTCCCAGAGTACTACCCTGGTGCCCATTTCTGCCAGCGGCTGGGTTGACTGTGGGGGTATTTTTTTTTTCCCAACCACAAGTACAATTCACACTGCTTCCAGCGGGAATTGAACACAGGTTGTCCGAACGTTGGTAGCCTAGTCGGGTGGTTTTCCCAACAAGGCTACCAAGGCCCCCATTAGAAATTAATCAAAGAGTTCTCTCGTGTCAGGTGGGTATCCCATCAGAAAAAGTCAGAAGAGAATGAGGAAGAATGACAAAATACCCGCCCATGTTCAAAACCACAGAAGACCAACATCAGAGGGGTACATTTATCCTTGAGGCAAAAGGTCAGGCAAGGAGATCATGAGATGTGAAGAAGGGAGCTTTATGGTTTACAGGATACCATTCGGTCAATATGGTGGATAGATGGCAGGAACCATTGAGGCTCAGTCTGAAAAGTGTTCCTTGTTGCAGTTTCCTCATATTCCAAGTCTGGCTTGCTACCGGAGTTACTGAGTTAAGTGCTCTGTGCACACCCTGAGCTGTGTTTTTTTATCCGGATCGTGTTTCGATATTCCAATTGTTTATGATGAATGATGATAACGTGTGACGAAGGACAGTTCAGCTGCATCATTTTGGTGCCACTTGGCCTTATGTCTTTTGGCATGTGCTGTAGCTGCTATGATGGGGACTGCAGCTGCCTTTCTTTGTTTGGATCCTTCAATGAGATGAGTTTTAATTCGGATGATTCCACTGGTACGGGAAAACTGTCTTGTATTGACATTGACTCAATAAACTGTCTTGTATTGACTCAATAAACTGTCTTGTATTGACTCAATAAACTATCTTGTATTGACTCAATAAACTGTCTTGTATTGACTCAATAAACTGTCTTGCATTGACTCAATAAACTGTCTTGTATTGACTCAATAAACTATCTTGTATTGACTCAATAAACTATCTTGTATTGACCCAATAAACTGTCTTGTATTGACATTGACTCAATAAACTGTCTTGTATTGACTCAATAAACTGTCTTGTATTGACTCAATAAACTATCTTGTATTGACTCAATAAACTGTCTTGCATTGACTCAATAAACTGTCTTGTATTGACTCAATAAACTATCTTGTATTGACTCAATAAACTGTCTTGTATTGACTCAATAAACTGTCTTGTATTGACTCAATAAACTGTCTTGTATTGACTCAATAAACTGTCTTGTATTGACCCAATAAACTATCTTGTATTGGCCCAATAAACTGTCTTGTATTGACCCAATAAACTGTCTTGTATTGACTCAATAAACTATCTTGTATTGACTCAATAAACTGTCTTGTATTGACCCAATAAACTGTCTTGTATTGACCCAATAAACTGTCTTGTATTGACCCAATAAACTGTCTTGTATTGGCCCAATAAACTGTCTTGTATTGACCCAATAAACTGTCTTGTATTGACCCAATAAACTATCTTGTATTGACTCAATAAACTGTCTTGTATTGACCCAATAAACTGTCTTGTATTGGCCCAATAAACTGTCTTGTATTGACCCAATAAACTGTCTTGTATTGACCCAATAAACTGTCTTGTATTGACCCAATAAACTGTCTTGTATTGACCCAATAAACTACCATTTGTAAAGTGCTTCACTGAACAAAATAGTTGGAATAAGTTACCATGGAGAGTTATTTGAGATTTTATAATTATGAGTTGTTTTGGCAATTATTCCAGTTGACTTTTTTGTCAACGAATTTAAACAGTTGAGTTGAGTTAGAAAAGTAATAGTTAATGAAGTGATGAGATGGTAATAAAAAAAGTAAGGTTCCTTCTGAAGTGGATGATTCGAGTGAAAGTTTTATAAACATGAGAACGAGAGAGTACAAAATATGCATCGGTCGATGCCCAGCAGTCGGCAACACTAGTATGTAACGGCAACACTAGTATGTAATGGCAGCACTAGTATGTAACGGCAGCACTAGTATGTAATGGCAGCACTAGTATGTAATGGCAGCACTAGTATGTGATGGCAACACTAGTATGTGACGGCAACACTAGTATGTGACAGCAACACTAGTATGTGACAGCAACACTAGTATGTGATGGCAACACTAGTATGTGACGGCAACACTAGTATGTGACGGCAACACTAGTATGTGACAGCAACACTAGTATGTGACGGCAACACTAGTATGTGACGGCAACACTAGTATGTGATGGCAACACTAGTATGTGACGGCAACACTAGTATGTGACAGCAACACTAGTATGTGACAGCAACACTAGTATGTGACAGCAACACTAGTATGTGACGGCAACACTAGTATGTGATGGCAACACTAGTATGTGACAGCAACACTAGTATGTGACAGCAACACTAGTATGTGACAGCAACACTAGTATGTGACAGCAACACTAGTATGTGACGGCAACACTAGTATGTGACGGCAACACTAGTATGTGATGGCAACACTAGTATGTGACAGCAACACTAGTATGTGACAGCAACACTAGTATGTGACAGCAACACTAGTATGTGACGGCAACACTAGTATGTGACGGCAACACTAGTATGTGACGGCAACACTAGTATGTGACAGCAACACTAGTATGTGACAGCAACACTAGTATGTGATGGTAAGTTCGAGGGATCCCAAAGAATGGAAGTCGTGGACTCAATTATCTTAGAAGTACTGGTTCACACTATTGATCAATGTGTTGCTTAGTCATATGTGTGTGTATAAGGACACTTAATGATCGACTTCAAGAATTGACACTTTGATGTGTTGACAAGAGTGTAATCTTAAAGTTTCCAGTTATCCAGATGTTGCCTGTCTCTGTGAGTGTAATGGCAGTCTCTGTGAGTGTAATGGCTGTCTCTGTGAGTGTAATGGCTGCCTCTGTGAGTGTAATGGCTGCCTCTGTGAGTGTAATGGCTGTCTCTGTGAGTGTAATGGCTGTCTCTGTGAGTGTAATGGCTGTCTATGTGAGTGTAATGGCTGCCTCTGTGAGTGTAATGGCTGTCTCTGTGAGTGTAATGGCTGTCTCTGTGAGTGTAATGGCTGTCTCTGTGAGTGTAATGGCTGTCTCTGTGAGTGTAATGGCTGTCTCTGTGAGTGTAATGGCTGTCTATGTGAGTGTAATGGCTGCCTCTGTGAGTGTAATGGCTGTCTCTCTGAGTGTAATGGCTGCCTCTGTGAGTGTAATGACTGCCTCTGTGAGTGTAATGGCTGCCTCTGTGAGTGTAATGACTGCCTCTGTGAGTGTAATGGCTGTCTCTATGAGTGTAATGGATGTCTCTGTGAGTGTAATGGCTGTCTATGTGAGTGTAATGGCTGCCTCTGTGAGTGTAATGGCTGTCTCTCTGAGTGTAATGGCTGCCTCTGTGAGTGTAATGACTGCCTCTGTGAGTGTAATGGCTGCCTCTGTGAGTGTAATGACTGCCTCTGTGAGTGTAATGGCTGTCTCTATGAGTGTAATGGCTGTCTCTGTGAGTGTAATGGCTGCCTCTGTGAGTGTAATGGCTGTCTCTGTGAGTGTAATGGCTGCCTCTGTGAGTGTAATGGCTGCCTCTGTGTGTGTAATGGCTGCCTCTGTGAGTGTAATGGCTGCCTCTGTGAGTGTAATGGCTGTCCCTGTGAGTGTAATGGCTGTCCCTGTGAGAGTAATGGCTTTCTCTGTGAGTGTAATGGCTGTCCCTGTGAGTGTAATGGCTGTCTCTGTGAGTGTAATGGCTGCCTCTGTGAGTGTAATGGCTGTCTCTGTGAGTGTAAAGGCTGCCTCTGTGAGTGTAATGACTGCCTCTGTGAGTGTAATGACTGCCTCTGTAAGTGTAATGACTGTCTCTGTGGGTGTAACGGATGTCTCTATGAGTGTAATGGCTGCCTCTATGAGTGTAATGGCTGCCTCTATGAGTGTAATGGCTGTCCCTGTGAGTGTAATGGCTGTCTCTGTGAGTGTAATGGCTGTCTCTGTGAGTGTAATGGCTGCCTCTGTGAGTATAATGACTGTCTCTGTGAGTGTAATGGCTGCCTCTGTGAGTATAATGACTGTCTCTGTGAGTGTAATGGCTGCCTCTGTGAGTGTAATGACTTCTCTGTGGGTGTAATGGCTGCCTCTGTGAGTGTAATGGCTGCCTCTGTGAGTGTAATGACTGTCTCTGTGGGAGTAATGGCTGTCTCTGTGAGTGTAATGGCTGTCTCTGTGAGTGTAATGGCTGTCTCTGTGAGTTTAATGGCTGTCCCTGTGAGTGTAATGGCTGTCCCTGTGAGTGTAATGGCTGTCTCTATGAGTGTAATGACTGTCTCTGTGGGTGTAATGGCTGTCTCTATGAGTGTAATGGCTGTCCCTGTGAGTGTAATGGCTGTCTCTGTGAGTGTAATAGCTGTCTTTGTAATTGTAATTGGAAAGTTTCCAGTCATCCAGCTGTTGCCTGTCTCTGAGTCCATCAATAACTTACCTAAAATATCCCATCACACCATCGTGTTTATAAATTTCAATCACCGATGAAAACATGGAACTGAAAATAACATTTAAAAAAATATGAATTATATTTTTTCGGAGTAAAAAGGACATGTACAGACACAGTGGTTTCTCACTGATACTTGAGCTAATTTTCTCATGAGGGCTTTTCCGGAAAGATAAAATACACATACTTCTTTTATTATAATATCTCTCTCTCTGCGATCAAGACTCAATCAGAATAGAATTCCAGACTCTCTCATGAAGTCAGCTGTCTGTTTAAGTGATTCAATTGCCCGATTCCGATAGATCCATTCTGATTGAATACCTGTTAAATTGTTACACTGTGTTCTGCACCAGTGGCCCAGTGCATCTGATTTCAGCCAGCATTTTATTCAGGTTTGCTTACCTTAGCGTTTGATTGTCCCCAGTCTTCCTGCAAGGCAGCAGATTGTCTTTTCTGTAGGGGGATTCTGCCCTTAGATGGTCGGCCCTCCCAGGTTTAGTCATGCATCTGACACACTTCATTTTTGTGGTGATTTGTTTTTTTTTTAAAATAATAGAATAATAATTAAATAATAAATAATAAATTTTTATTATAATAAAGCGTGAGGAGCTGCGATAGCTCAGTGGTTAGTGAACTGGACTACAAATTACAAGAGGTAGGGTTCGATTCCAACCGACGGCTTCCGGGTTCACCCAACCTTAAATGGGTACCGGATTTTTTTCTGGGAAAGTAAAGCAGCACGGGCGTAATACCGACCACATTACCCCAAAAATCATGTGCTGAAGGTCTATAAAATACAGGGTCACTAACACCATATTTCACTATACGCCACTTGGCGTGACGGGGGGTACTTTACTTACTAATAATAAAGCGCATGGAAGAAACTGTACCTCAAATGTTAAAAAATGTTTGTAGTTAAAATTGAACATACCATCCCCTGAAATTATCATATTTGCCAATCTTTTATCATTTACTTGGGAGCATTATTCTAATAAAATTGTATTCATAAATATTTATTTTTGCTAAAAATATTTTACGTTTTGCATGCTTGGTGTCAACCAGCAACTCATGCAAGATAAAATGAGCATACTTGATGGTAGATCACAACAGATGGGACTGAAAATAAATAGAGATAAGACTAAAATTATGAGAATTAATGAAGTTAGCAATAACCAAATAAAAATATGAGAAATACCTCTACTAGTCGTACAATCTTACATATATCTGGGCAGTAATATAGACAAAGAGGGAGACACAGAAAATTATACCGAAATAAGGATATCAATAGCAAGATGAGCATTTGTTGCACTGGGAAACATATGGAAATTTTTTTTAATTAGGTTAAATACTAAAATAAAAATTTTCAACTCCAATGTTAAGTCAATTTTATTATATGGCTGTGAAACATGGAGAACAACAAAATTGACAATCATGAAGATACATACTTTCATTCATGGATGCTTATGCAGAATAAAAGAATGGAAATGGCAGGACAAAATCACTAACATAGAATTATGGAAATGTACCAGTCAAATACCAGTGGATAAAGAGATACAGCGAAGACGATGTCGCTGGATATGACACATACTACGGAAGCCAACTGAGAGTATTACACAACAGGCCCTTTTTTGGAATCCCCAGGAAAAAAGACAAAGAGGAAGACCAAGGAATTCTTGGAGAAGACAGATAGAAGTAGAGATGAAGATGATGGGAATGACATGGAATAATCTTAAAAGAATGGCAAGAAACAGAACGGCTTGGAAAGTGTTTGTAGAAGACCTAAGATCCACAGGGAGCTGAAAGTGTTTGTTGAAGACCTATGATCCACAGGGAGCTGAAAGTGTTTGTTGAAGACCTATGATCCACAGGGAGCTGAAAGTGTTTGTTGAAGACCTATGCTCCACAGGGAGCTGAAAGTGTTTGTTGAAGACCTATGCTCCACAGGGAGCTGAAAGCGTTTGTTGAAGACCTATGCTCCACAGGAAGCTGAAAGTGTTTGTTGAAGACCTATGATCCACAGGGAGCTGAAAGTGTTTGTTGAAGACCTATGCTCCACAGGAAGCTGAAAGTGTTTGTTGAAGACCTATGATCCACAGGGAGCTGAAAGTGTTTGTTGAAGACCTAAGCTCCATAGGGAGCTGAAAGTGTTTGTTGAAGGCCTATGCTCCACAGGGAGCTGAAAGTGTTTGTTGAAGACCTATGATCCACAGGGAGCTGAAAGTGTTTGTTGAAGACCTATGATCCACAGGGAGCTGAAAGTGTTTGTTGAAGACCTATGATCCACAGGGAGCTGAAAGTGTTTGTTGAATACCTAACCTATGATCCACAGGGAATGGTAGAAGAATGCTTGGTGTCATGAGGGAGCATAAGTGCCCGCAACCTGTGGCCACAATAGCAGGGTCAGCACATCATCAGCTAACCAAGACCTAGCAGTTCTACCTCCTTGTTGTCTCCCCCGGTTACAGTCTGCGTCAAAACAGCCTCGCTAACAGAAGCTAGGATCGTCGTGTTCCCTGTAGTGGTGGTTGTTGCTGATATAGAAGACCCAGTATTGCAGTACTTCTGGGCTGGACTAGTAGTTTCCCAGCATTGCTTGGGATAAACGAACTCCAACATCTCCAGTAAGAGCCGGGAATGTCAAGAAAGCCATTACAACCCACCACATCAATGAGTCAAAGGGCAACCTGCCCACATCAACTTGTGGCATTACATCAACAACAACAACAAAAACAACATCACCAAGTTCGGTGTCACAAATTGAGACTATTTCCACAAAATACCTCAATTTTAGATTCAATGCTCGATGATGGCGGTTCTTTTATTTCATAGTGTAGTTTGTGTGATTAAAATGATTGAATATAGTGTTTCCAACGGATTATAATTTTTGAAAAGTTGTGTAAAGTTTTCTACCAAGGAGGAGGATAAGAACTGATAAGTACTTTTTAAAATGTAACCAGCTAAAGTTTTATATTTAGATCGTAAAAGATGGCATGTGAGACCTTAGCGATCAAACACGTGGGGGGAAACATCAGTCGGGCTAAACCCCGAACGTGTGTTTTTCTTAAGTTAAGCCATTAACTTACGACTGACTCAGCAGGTCGGTAAGGGATAAATGTTTTATGGTCAGAGAAATACACAGAAGATGGAGATAGATAAACATAAAGTAGCAACGATAAATATATGCGGGATAAAAAATAAAGAAGTCGAACTTATAGAAGAAATGACAAAAAGGAAAATTTTAATACTAGGATTAGCGGACACCAGAGTAAAAGGACAACAGATAAAGAAAACACACATGAACTACACGAACATATTCTCAGCAGTCGACAACACAGAAAGAGCAACATATGAAGTAGGTTTTATCATCGACCCAGAACACACAAAGAACATTCTAGAAATAAAATACCATTCAGAAAGAATTATCACAATTAAACTACTAGAAGACGATCAAAAACAAATTACATTCAAATCTATGCACCATGCAACAACAATGAAAAAGACAGCGAAGAATTCTACGACACATTGAATGAAATTATTAACGAGATTGACGAAAGTGACGACATGTTAGTGATGGGAGATTTTAATGGAAGGCTTGGGAAACGCAACAGTTAGAACAGTGATATCTTAGGACCCTTTGGCGATAAAACAGCTGAAATAAATGAAAATGGAAGCAGACTGCTGGAACTATGCAATCAAAATTATTTATTTATCACCAACACATTCTTCAAACACAGAGAGTCACAAGTATACACCTGGTACAAATGGAATGACACAACATGCAGAAGCCAGATAGATTTTATACTAACAAGACAACAGAACAAGAAAAGAGTAACCAACAGTAGAGCAATCCTAAATATTACAGATGACACGGATCACAGGATGGTTATGATTACACTCATCATCATCATCAAGTACCGGGCATGCTGGCGTAGGTGATCATGTCTTTCCACAACTTTTGATCTCGGCAGCTATTTATCATTTCTGTTGTTGACCTTCTGCCAAGCCATTCTCTTAAGCTGTCTGTTATTTTTTTCTCTTTGCTTCCTTCTATCTCTTCGTCCCTAAATTTTTCCAGTTGTTACAATATATTCCAGCTGTTACCTTCTCATTACATGGCCAAAAAATGATGATTGTTTCTTCCTAATATTGGAAATTAGCTCTCTTTTTGCTTTGACCTCTCTCAGAAAATCTTCATGACTCTTCTTAGCTGTCCATGGTATTCTCAACATTCTTCTGTAAAACCACATTTCTACAGACTCCAGTGATTTTCTTGTCTGTTGTCCTATTGTCCATGATTCACATCCATATGTTAAGACTGGCTCTACGTAACATTTAAGAACTCTTAATTTAACATATCATTTTAATAAAAAATGATAATAGACCCTTTTTGTCATGCTATAAAGTCCTCATTACTGATGCACTCAATGTACTTCCCTCATTACTGATGCACTCAATGTACTTCCCCCATTACTGATGCACTCAATGTACTTCCCTCATTACTGATGCACTCAATGTGCTTCCCTCATTACTGATGCACTCAATGTACTTTCCCCATTACTGATGCACTCCCCCCATTGCTAATGCACTCAATGTACTTCCCTCATTACTGATGCACTCAATGTACTTCCCCCATTACTGATGCACTCAATGTACTTCCCCCATTACTGATGCACTCAATGTACTTCCCCATTACTGATGCACTCAAATGTACTTCCCTCATTTCTGATGCACTCAATGTACTTCCCTCATTACTGATGCACTCAATGTACTTCTCCCATTGCTAATGCACTCAATGTACTTCCCTCATTACTGATGCACTCAATGTACTTCACCCATTACTGATGCACTCAATGTACTTCCCCCATTACTGATGCACTCAATGTACTTCCCTCATTACTAATGCACTCAATGTACTTCCCTCATTACTGATGCACTCAATGTACTTCCCTCATTACTGATGCACTCAATGTACTTCCCCCATTACTGATGCACTCAATGTACTTCCCTCATTACTGATGTACTCAATGTACTTCCCTCATTACCAAGAACTCTAGAGTGACCCAGACAAAGAACACAATTTCTTGAAGGTCCATATGCCTTCTTATGTCCGATCCAATTATGTTAGAAGTCATCTGTATAGGTATATTCCAATATTGGAACTGAACACAAAAGAGTAAAAACTAGAAATCCAGAAAATGGACAAACAAAAGAACTGGAATCTTACTTGTACTTTGTCTCTCGTCCTATAAACTGGACCATACACCGCATCATTATCACTGAAAAATGAATGAAATTAACCTCAAGAAACTGGCTCATCCAGCTCTGACTTTTGCAATGACTGAACAAACCTGACACCCTCCAACATTATAACTAAGTGAAGCTCCTATTCTCTCCTTCCTCATTCCTCTTTCAGCATCAAGGATGCAGTTTTTTGCTCCTCTGTTGGTTTTTTTCTGCTATTATGTTTCCTACACAGTTATTTGTCATCGATACTTTAGTTATTTTGCTCATTTGTCTCTTTCCTGATAAAATACAAATTATTCTTCTATTTCACATTCAAAGTTATTTACAAGAAGCTGTATCTAAAATTTGGAGCCGCGATAGCTCAGTGGTCAGTGAACTGGACTACAAAGGACAAGGGGTAGGGTTTGATCCCAACTGACGGCTTCCGGGTTCACCCAGCCTTAAATGGGTACCATATTTTTTTCTGGGAAAGTAAAGCGGCACGGGCGTAACACCGACCACATTACCCCAAAAATTATGTGCAGAAGGTCTGTAAAATTTATAGTCACTAACACCGTATTCCCTATACGCCGCCACTTGGTGTGACTGGGGTACTTTACTACTTTACTTTGTATCTCAAATTTGTCAAATTTTTGTGGTTAAAAATTATATATTGAATGTCAGAAACTCTCCGAAGTGTCAATCTTTGATCTTTTTTTGTTGGTGCAAATATTCATTATTCATCATTGAGTGCCATCTCCGCATCGAAGGTTGACTACCATTGAGCGCCATTCCACTCTGTCTCTTGATTTGATAGTGCAGATTGTCATAGGCTGACTTGTCCATCTTTCGATGTTACTCGTCCATGTTAGTCTTAGTCTGCCTCTTTTACCTTATATTTTCCCTTCCAATATTACTTTTAGTAGGCTGTTGTGTCTTTTAGCCTGCCTCAAAAATTTCATTTGTCTTGTTCTAATTGTGTTTAGTAGTTCTCTTTTCATTTTTAGTTGTTTTAAAACTTCATCATTCGTTTTCTTTTCTTTCCATCCAATTTTACCACCGAAATGAAATGTGTCAGAAGAATGACAGGAAACAGCTTAAGGGGCAGAGTAAGAAACACCGACCTGAGGAAGAAACTCGAAATTGAACCAGCCATCGAATACATAAAGAAACAACAGATAAATTGGTTCAGCCACATAACAAAACAAAAAGAACTAACAATGACTCAAAGAGCCTTAAATAAACGCTAAGAAAATGCCAGATTAAGAGAAAGACCGAGAAAGAGATGGATAAAGGGAATTCTAGAGTCACTAGGAGGGTAACACCAGAAGAGGCCAACAGAAGAGCAAAGAATCGCAGATTCTATCTCCCCTCGACACAAACGGCAATGGAGGGAGGATAGAAGAAGAAGATATTCTATATATCCACATTTCAAAGTCTCCAATTTTCTGTTCTGTTTTCTTGTCTAATGTCCATGTTTCTGCACTTCACAGGAATATTGAGAAGATGTAACATTTTGCTATTCTTAGTTTTAGCCCTGGTGTTATTTGTTTTGATGTTAGTATACTTTTCATGGCATTAAAATTACTTTTTGCCATTTCTATTCTTTTGTTTATTTCAGTTGTACATTTTCCATCACTGGTTATAGTATGTCCCAGGTAGTTGTAGCTCTGGACTGTCTCTAGATGTATTCCTTCAACTTTGATATTTATTTGTAGGTCTTCAGAATTTTCTTTGTTTATGATCATAGTTTTTGATATTCATATCTGGTCCATATATTTTGCACGTCATGTTTATTTCATTAAGTAATTGTTGTAGATCTTTAGGATTTAGAAATGTGGTTTTACAGAAGAATTTGAGAATACCATGAACAGCTGAGAAGAGTAATGAAGATGTTCTGAAAGCAAAAAGAGAGCTAATATCCAATATTAGGAAGAAACAATCATAATTTTTTGGCCATGTCTGAAGAGAAGAGGTTTGAAGGAATATTAGAAACACTAGGAAACTTAGCAGCAGCAGAGGCGAACAGAAGAGCAAAAGACAGCAAATTATATCTCCCTTGATGCTGAAAGGCAGATGAGGAAGGAAAGAAGAATGAGAAGAGAACAACTGGAATATATTGTAACAACTGGGAAAATTTAGGGACGAAGAGATAGAGGGAAGCAAGGATAAAAGATACCAGACAGCTTAAGAGAATGACTTGGCAAAAGATCAACAACAGGAATGATAAATAACTGTCATGACCGAAAGTTGTGGACAGACATGATCACCAATGCCAGCAGGCATAGAACTTAAAATAATGCTCCAATAAGGGGTCTAAAGGACTTTGTTGAGTGAGGAAGTTTGAAGAGGAGACTGCTAAGTGAGGATGGATTACATTAGGAAAATGCATTAAGAGCATTACAAGACAGGTCTTGTTCTTGAATCCACAGGCAAAGTGTAACAGGGGAAACATAGAAAGATGGGAGTTATAAGAGAGAGATAGGGAAGATTTTTTTTTTTCGTTCACTAGCTTTTATCTCTGACGAAGTCCCTAGAGACTAGGAACTGAATTTTGCGAGCTAATCCATTTTTCCCTGGCAGTCGTGTGCACAGGGGTCCCTTGCCACACAGGCAGATAATTCCGACTTCGGAGGTACTCATATTTTTTTTCGTCGATGAGTAATTGACGTTTCAAGCCGAGCCTTGCTGCTGAGACCAGGGGTGGTTGTCGCAGAGAGAAATCATAATAAAAATCTCGACCAACCGGGATTTGAACCCACAACCTCTCTGTCTCGAGGCCAGCATCTTGCCTCGTGACCCAGTCCCCGGGAGAAGATATGAAGGCACCTGAAAATATTTGCTGACAACAGGGACAAATATGTGAAGTTGATAACCTGTGTAACACAGGGAGTTTAAGGATTGATGGTGATAATGATGGTGATAATGGTGGTGATAATGGTGGTGATAATGATGGTGATAATGATGGTGATAATGATGGTGATAATAATGGTGATGGAAATAACATACCATGGAAAGGGTGGCTGATGATTAGTCCGCAGCAACGGCTGAGAGTGTCTTCCGATGTCTGCAAAATAAAGTGTGATGTATTTATCTGTGAGAGAATGTTGACATCAACACATCATCACTATTATTGTCAACATTATATTCTTCTCTGAACACTACTGACACATCATCACTATTATTATCAACATTATATTCTTCCCCTTATATCCTTCCCTGAACACCACCGACACATCATCACTATTATTATCAACATTATATCCTTCCCTGAACACCACCAACACATCATCAATTACCATCATCTTTGTTGTATGATCCCACAGGAGCTGAGGCTAGCCAGAAAACATAAACTCAAGATGAGATGTTTGTTACTGTCATTTATTTGACATCGAGTTATTCATCCTCATCAAAGAAAGAAAGAAAGAAAGAAAGAGAGAAAGAAAGAAAGAAAGAGAAAGAAGGAGAGAAAGAAAGAAAGAAAGAGAGAGAGAAAGAAAGAAAGAAAAATGAGCTGAAGTCATGATGGGAAAGGTTTACACAAAAATACTTGAGAGTAAATCAGGAGGTAATGGCAAGCTATAAATAGCTTTTCGAAAAGTACACTCCAAAAATAAATCACAAGTTGGATTAAAGATGAGGATGGGTCTAGGAATCAATCAGGAGGCGGAGTCTCTGCGACAGAATGTGAATCATTGTTCTAAATGTCAGTCCGGCCGCCGTTTGAAACGATGAATGGATTTTGTAGCCTAATCAATTAAAATAATTTGGTTAGTATCAATTTAATGACAGCAAGAAGACTTTTTTTTTAAAATTCTATCTATCTATTGACCTTTCGAGCCTTAGCCGGCCCATAGGGTGTAGACCAAGATACACCTTCTCCTATCTGAATTTTTGTTCTAGCAGTTTTCAATTCTTTTAAAGATATTTTATCAAATTTCGCCATCTGTCTCTGTTCTGTGCAAGCAGCTCTATCTCATTGAGGGAGCCGATTCCTGCTGCTCTTGCCTCTCTCATCAATGTTCTTCTCAGTGTCTCCCTGGGTCTTCCTCTTTTTCTCTTACCTGTTGTTTCCCATATGAGGGCTTGCTTTGCTATCATCGGTGTGGCCATTGTACGTACATTCCAGAATCCTATTTTTGTTGTTGTTTTAGGGCCGAAAAAAACTATCACTATTATCTACTGCTAATTTACACATTCTGTATCACGTCTACGTTTCTTTAACAACATCGTTTTTACGATAGTGGCTTGTTAAACCTCTGATCAACGGTTATGTACCAAGCCGGAGAAAAATAATTCCTCCATTTTGGAAACAACGGGAAACGATTTAAAAATTAGGACAGTAGAATATCTGCCCTTTTCAATGACATGATTTCCAATGATTTTAGAACCGTTGTTATCGATTATGATCCATGATTTTTAAATTGTTGTACATTTTTTTTTTAAAAGTTACTAATAAAATAAATTTTTTTTGTAAGTTAGTAATGTTGATGGAATGCCACGAGTTGATGTGAGCAGGTTGCCCTTTGACTCATAAGATGTGGTAGGTCGTAATGGCTTTCTTGACATTCCCGGCTCTTACTGGAGACGTTGGATTTCGTCTGTCCCAGGCTATGCTGGGAAACTACTAGTCCAGCCCAGAGGTACTGCAATACTGGGTCTTCTATATCAGTAACAGCCACCACTACAGGGAACACGGCGATCCTAGCTTCTGTTAGCCAGTCTGGTTTGACGCAGACTGTTTCCAGGGGAGACCACGAGGAGGTAGAACTGCTAGGTCTTAGTCAGCTGATGGTGCGCTGACCCTGCTATTGCGACCGCAGGTCACAGGCGCTTATGCTCCCCCTAAGTTAGTAATAAAATAGTTTTTCTTTAAAGTTACTAGTAAAATAGTTTTTCTTTAAAGTTACTAGTAAAATAGTTTTTTTTTTTAACGTTAACTAATAAGATTTTTTTTTTTCTTCAGATAATGTCACTGACCTCTTTTATAAATGTTTGAATCCAGAGAACAAAATTGTCATCACTTTGTTTTGTTTCTGCCTCGTTGTTCACAGTTTTCTTGGCACCTGATTTGATTTTCTTGGAGATGGAAACAAAAAATGTGCAAATATACTAGTCTTTATAATTAATCACAAATTCATTATCATCAAGTACCGTGCCAGCTGGCGTAGGTGATCATGTTTCTACACAATTTTCGATCTCGACATTTATAATTTCTGTTGTTGACCTTCTGCCAAGCCATTCTCTTAAGCCGTCTATATCTTTTCTCTTTGCTTCCCTCTGTCTCTTCATCCCTCAATTTTCCCAGTTGTTACAATATATTCCAGCTGTTCCCTTCTCATTACATGGCCAAAAAATTATGATTATTTCTTCCTAATATTGGAAATTAGCTCTTTTTTTTTGTTTTGGCCTCTTTCAGAACATTTTCATTACTCTTCTTAGCTGTCCATGGTATTCTCAACATTCTTCTGCAAAACCACATTTCTTCAGTCTCCAGAGATTTTCTTGTCTGTTATCCAAATGTTCATGATTCACATCCATATAGTAAGGCTGGCGCTACATAACATTTAAGAACTCTTTTTCTTGTTTCTATTGTCAAAAATGACTTGCTCAGTATCTTCCTCAATTTTTAGAATGCTGCTTTTGCCTGAGCCATTCTGCATCTCACCTCTGTTGTACATCTACCATCTCACCTTTGTTGTGCATCTACCATCTCACCTCTGTTGTACATCTATGATCTCACCTCTATTGTACATCTACCATCTGAGGTTAACCAGATATTTAAACACATTTACCTGTTTTAATATTGTTCCACTTGTCTTTATTGTGCATTGCATTTATGTCTTTTAATCACAAATTAGCAGACAGTAAAAGAGAAACATTAATATCTCTACCTGGTATAACTCTTCAGCAGTGTGAAACTAGAAAGGTTGAAGAGGTCAGTAAATAAAAAGCTTGGATAAGAACGACAATTCACAAACAGCAGATACAGACTCAAGATGCAACAAAGCTTGTCCAATCATTGGACAGCTATCACCACTATTGTCAAATCATTGGACAGCTATCACCACTATTGTCAAATCATTGGACAGCTATCACCACTATTGTCAAATCATTGGACAGCTATCACCACTATTGTCAAATCATTGGACAGCTATCACCACTAATGTCAAATCATTGGACAGCTATCACCACTATTGTCCAAAAGGGAAATAACTCTAGAGGCAAAATGGGCACTGTACAGTACAATCATCATCCCAACGTTGTGCTACCAATGCCAGACCTGGATCCTAGATACAAGAACAATAAGAAAAATAACCACTACCGAGATGAAATGTGTTAGACGAATGGCAGGAAACAGCCTGAGAGATAAGATCAGAAATGAAGAACTGAGAAAAAAGCTAGGAACAATTCCCAGAGTACCTAAAGAAAAAAACAGATAAAATGGTTTAGCCACAAGATACGGCAGAAAGATCAAAATAAAACACAACGAGCTTTCAATAAATTTTGCAAGAACACCAAACCCAAGGGTCAACCATTAAAAAGATGGATTGATAGAATATTAGAAACATTAGGAAACATAAAAACATGAGAGACCAATAGAAGAGTAGAAGACCACAAGTTATATGTCCCCTCGACACTGAAAGGCAAATGAGGACGGAAAGAATAAGAAAGAAGAACAAGCGGGATTTAGACAACATCTATGTATTGATCAAATTTTCACGAAGGATGACTTTGAGGATATGAGATACTTTGCTGCGGATGTGACAGTTCTTCTCTTGTTGGAGGCAAGCATCATGGAAAACCAGAAAAAACATTGAGCTGTGGCAGAAACCAGCAAACAAGAAGCTTTACCACACAAATAAGTCAGTTCCTGGGTCGTTTCTTTGTGCTAATAATTTCAGGGGATGGGGTATGTCTACAACACTCGGAAAAAAATCACAAATAATCAACAAAAGAAAAATACAAAGAACAAGGTACTTCATCCCCTGAAATTATTCCCTGATCTATTGCCTCAGTAGTTTCCCTCTATAATAACATCCATTTATTATTATTTGTCTGCTTGTATCTTTTTGGCTTGAGTTTTGAAAACATAATTGAATTGTCAAATTTGTTGTTTATTATGAATATCATCATCATCATCATCATGTACCCTGCGGTTGGCGTAGGCGATCATTCCACAATCTTCTATCTACAGTGCATCGTATCAGTTCTGTTGTTGACTGTTTTCCATGCCATGACACCAAGCTATCCAGTATTTTCTCTCTTTGTCGTCCGCGATCTCTCTTTCCTTTTATTTTGCCAATTGTAACCAAGTATTCCAACTTTCCTCTTCTCATGATGTGCCAGAAAAATGTTGATTGCTTCTTATGAATATACTATATATATATATATATATATATATATATATATAGTTATTTGCGGGTCATCATCATTGCACTCTGAACATGTCCATAGGTGCTCAGATCCCATCCTCAACAAGTCCCGCAGTTTCCAGCGACTGACGACTCCAGTTCTGTGTTGGTTGATAAGTTTTCTTACAAGTTTCTCGTTTCTGGTTGTGCCCATCTTAACTTCCATCTCTTTCATCCGAAGGAGTGACGTGGACTCATGGTTGTCGAAGTCCTGTGCCGTTCCCGTAACTTGGAAGGCATTAATGATGTCTGCCTGATCCACCATCAGAGCAGTTCCCTCTCATACTTCTCCTGCTTGTAACTTGGTCAAGTACCCATTCTCCCATGTGGTTTAAATAGAAATTGTCTCCATTTATTAAATTATTCACTTTTTTTTTTCCAAAAGGACAAACCCAAACAGGCCATAATGAAAACCTCCCCATCATCCTCTCTGCTGTCAATCATACCAAACACTTACATTTTGGATGTTGAACTGCACAAGGTTGCTGAGTGCCCCACCCACAATTCTCGGAGCAAGTCCTTTGTATAAGCCAAAGAAGCCATCAACTGATTTCATGTAAGCAACTAAGGTGTGAAAACATCAAGTTATAAATGATAAAAAATGGGTACATCACTTATTCTTATATTACAGAAATGTATACATCACTTATTCTTAAATGACAAATGTGGGTACATCATTTATTCTTATACAACCATAACTAGGTGTGTCACTTTTACTTATATAGCCAAAAATTAATTTTAGGAGTACTTATGATGACCTAATAACGAATCAGTCAATAACAGCTGATATTATCTGTCCGTTTAGGTCTAGTCTTCATAAGATGGAAGACATTGTGACAGCTGGGATATATTGTGACATCTGGGATATATTGTGATATCTGGGATATATTGCCAGTGTGCCCATATCCCCAAGAGCTATTCTAGTGGTAGAGGAGCCAGTGTGCCCATATCCCCAAGAGTTGTTCTAGTGGTAGAGGAGCCAGTGTGCCCATATTCCCAAGAGCTGTTCTAGTGGTAGAGGAGCCAGTGTGCCCATATCCCCAAGAGCTGTTCTAGTGGTAGAGGAGCCAGTGTGCCCATATCCCCAAGAGCTGTTCCAGTGGTAGAGTAGCCTGTGTGCCCATATCCCCAAGAGCTGTTCCAGTGGTAGAGTAGCCTGTGTGCCCATATCCCCAAGAGCTGTTCCAGTGGTAGAGTAGCCTGTGTGCCCATATCCCCAAGAGCTATTCTAGTGGTAGAGGAGCCAGTGTGCCCATATCCCCAAGAGCTGTTCCAGTGGTAGAGGAGCCAGTGTGCCCATATCCCCAAGAGCTGTTCTAGTGGTAGAGGAGCCAGTGTGCCCATATCCCCAAGAGCTGTTGCAGTGGTAGAGTAGCCTGTGTGCCCATATCCCCAAGAGCTGTTCCAGTGGTAGAGTAGCCTGTGTGCCCATATCCCCAAGAGCTGTTCCAGTGGTAGAGTAGCCTGTGTGCCCATATTCCCAAGAGCTGTTGCAGTGGTAGAGGAGCCAGTGTGCCCATATCCCCAAGAGCTGTTCCAGTGGTAGAGCAGCCAGTGTGCCCATATCCCCAAGATCTGTTCCAGTGGTAGAGTAGCCTGTGAGCCCATATTCCCAAGAGCTGTTCCAGTGGTAGCCAAGCTACCAAGGGATCACCCAACCCGGACACATTAAAGGGTTGGGACCAGGAAAAGCAAGACACAAACATGTAGAGATCTGATGCACTGGGCTACACTCATAGCATAACAGTACAAAGTAATTCTCACCATGAAGCCATCACAGTATAACCTTCAATTTTTTCTACACAAATATGAATGGTGAAAGACAAAAGCAATGTATAAGGAAAAGATAAAACAACTAAAAAAAGGAAGAGTGAGGGACTAACTGTATTTGAAGATATTCGGGTACTCATAAACCTCTCGTCTGAACAGGAATGTCGTGGTTTTCACTGGCGGCAAGGGCTCATACCCAAGCTGGAAAAGACAAATAAATTGTTTATAACAGACTTTTAGTTTAGTTAAATTAACTTTTAGTTTAGTTAAGTTTATTTTTAGTTTAGCTAAATTAACTTTTAGTTTAGTTAAGTTTATTTTTAGTTTAGTTAAATTTATTTTAGTTTATTTTAGTTAATTTAATTTTACTTTTAGTTTAGTTAAGTTTAGCTAACGGATCTTTCTCAGATGACCGAGCATTGATACACACAAAAATAGAAGACATGCAAGAAAGCCTAGACAGACTTAACTCTTTTCGTACGTTGCGATGCACTGTGTGCCATGCCGATTTCGGCCACGTACGTTGCACTGCATAGTGTGTCACTCTCAATTTGATTAGTGTGAACCGTCATCAAACCGTATTCTTTTTACACGTCTTGTATCATCTTGATATTGGTGAAATCTAATACCTTGTTCAATTATTTAAAAATTAATACGTAATATGTTATAAGATAAATATAAATATGTAGATTGATTCTTAAAACCATAATAAATTTTGTCTCTGAAATCTCTTTTGTTGCCTCGATACAAAGCTTCCGTACAGAAAGAGTTAACACAGCCAGGAAATAATATAATATGAAAATCAACATAAACAAGAGAGAAGGAATGACAATATCAAAAGAAACACAAAACACCAACTTAATGATAGATGGCAATATTCTAAAGCAAGAGAAAGAATTTATTATATTTAGACAGCACTCAGACATAACAACATGCAAGCAACAGAAATAGACTCAAGATGTAACAAAGCTTGTGAAGTTATTGGACAGATCTCACCACAACTGTCTAACAAAGAAGTAACATTTGAAACGAAGTGAGCAACTGATAAGACTATCTTTATCCCAACGTTGTGCTACCAGTGCCGAACATGGACCTTAGACTCATAAACTATTAGAAAAGTAACCACCACAGAAATTAAATGTGTCAAACACATGACAGGAAACAGCCTGAGAGATAAGATCAGAAATGAAAAGTTATGAAAAAAGACTAGGAACCTAACCAGTTATTGAAAACAAAGTGACAACAGATGAAGTGGCTCGGGCATGTGATAAGACATAAAGAACTAAATCTGATACAACGAGTTACCAACAAACGATACGAGAACACCAGACCAAGAGGCCGACCAAGAAAAAGGTGGATAAACAGAATATTAGAAACACACTGAGGTGTAACAGTAGAAGAGGCCAATGGAAGAGCAAGAAACTGCAAATCATATCTCTCTTTGAAGCCGAAAGGCAAATGAGGAAAGAAAGACAGAAAGAAAGAAAGAACGAAAGAAAGAACAACAGAAAGAAAGTTGACAGATCATCTTCATTGCATAACAGACAACTCCATGGTGCTCAGAACCCATCTCTTGTACCTCCCCCAGCATTCGGCACTGCCACCACACATTGACAAAAGAAGTACTGAAGATGGTTTCAATTCAGATGCATGAACTCTGTCACACCCATGTAGACCTCATCAAAAAAAAAAAAGCATAAAGACCTTTTAACCATTAATGACACTTTCTCACATTAAGACATTCTCATATAAGTAAAAGGGAATCCTATGGCATTTTTAACGCCATTAAGGATGTAATGTCAGTCAGATATAATGTCAGCCAGATATAATGTCAGTCAGATATATTGTCAGCCAGAGACAATGTCAGTCAGATATAATGTCAGCCAGAGACAATGTCAGCCAGATATAATGTCAGCCAGAGACAATGTCAGTCAGATATAATGTCAGCCAGAGACAATGTCAGTCAGATATAATGTCAGCCAGAGACAATGTCAGTCAGATATAATGTCAGCCAGAGACAATGTCAGTCAGAGACAATGTCAGTCAGATATAATGTCAGTCAGATATAATGTCAGTTAGATATAATGTCAGTCAGATATAATGTCAGTCAGATATAATGTCAATGTCTGTCAGATATAATGTCAGTCAGATATAATGTCAGCCAGAGACAATGTCAGTCAGATATAATGTCAGCCAGAGACAATGTCAGTCAGATATAATGTCAGCCAGAGACAATGTCAGTCAGATATAATGTCAGCCAGAGGCAATGTCAGTCAGATATAATGTCAGTCAGAGATAATGTCAATGTCAGTCAGATGTAATGTCAGTCAGAGACAATGTCAGTCAGAGACAATGTCAATCAGATATAATTTAAGTCGGAGATAATGTCAGTCAGATATAATTTCAGTTGGAGATAATGTCAGTCAGAGACAATGTCAGTCAGAGACAATGTCAATCAGATATAATTTCAGTTGGAGATAATGTCAGTCAGAGGCAATGTCAGTCAGAGACAATGTCAATCAGATATAATTTCAGTCGGAGATAATGTCAGTAAGATATAATTTCAGTCGGAGATAATGTCAGTCAGATATAATGTCAGTCAGATATAATGTCAGCCAGAGACAATGTCAGTCAGATATAATGTCAGCCAGAGACAATGTCAGTCAGAGACAATGTCAGTCAGATATAATGTCAGCCAGAGACAATGTCAGTCAGATATAATGTCAGTTAGATATAATGTCAGTCAGATATAATGTCAATGTCAGTCAGATATAATGTCAGTCAGATATAATGTCAGTCAGAGACAATGTCAGTCAGATATAATGTCAGCCAGAGACAAAGTCAGTCAGATATAATGTCAGCCAGAGACAATGTCAGTCAGATATAATGTCAGCCAGAGGCAATGTCAGTCAGATATAATGTCAGTCAGAGATAATGTCAATGTCAGTCAGATGTAATGTCAGTCAGAGACAATGTCAGTCAGAGACAATGTCAATCAGATATAATTTCAGTCGGAAATAATGTCAGTCAGAGACAATGTCAGTCAGATGTAATGTCAGTCAGAGACAATGTCAATCAGATATAATTTAAGTCAGAGATAATGTCAGTCAGATATAATTTCAGTTGGAGATAATGTCAGTCAGAGACAATGTCAGTCAGAGACAATGTCAGTCAGAGACAATGTCAATCAGATATAATTTCAGTCGGAGATAATGTCAGTAAGATATAATTTCAGTCGGAGATAATGTCAGTCAGATATAATGTCAGTCAGATATAATGTCAGTTAGATACAATGTCAGTCAGATATAATGTCAGTCAGAGACAATATCAGTCAGATATAATGTCAGTTAGAGACAATGTCAGTCAGATATAATGTCAGTCAGATATAATGTCAGTCAGAGACAATGTCAGTCAGATATAATGTCAGTCAGAGACAATGTCAGTCAGAGACAATGTCAATCAGATATAATTTCAGTCGGAGATAATGTCAGTCAGATATAATGTCAATGTCAGTCAGATATAATGTCAGTCAGATATAATGTCAGCCAGAGACAATGTCAGTCAGATATAATGTCAGCCAGAGACAAAGTCAGTCAGATATAATGTCAGCCAGAGGCAATGTCAGTCAGATATAATGTCAGTCAGAGATAATGTCAATCAGATATAATTTCAGTCGGAGATAATGTCAGTCATGTCAGTCAGAGACAATGTCAATCAGATATAATTTAAGTCGGAGATAATGTCAGTCAGATATAATTTCAGTTGGAGATAATGTCAGTCAGAGACAATGTCAGTCAGAGACAATGTCAATCAGATATAATTTAAGTCGGAGATAATGTCAGTAAGATATAATTTCAGTCGGAGATAATGTCAGTCAGATATAATGTCAGTCAGATATAATGTCAGTCAGAGACAATATCAGTCAGATATAATGTCAGTTAGAGACAATGTCAGTCAGATATAATGTCAGTCAGATATAATGTCAGTCAGAGACAATGTCAGTCAGATATAATGTCAGTCAGAGACAATGTCAGTCAGAGACAATGTCAATCAGATATAATTTCAGTCGGAGATAATGTCAGTCAGATATAATGTCAATGTCAGTCAGATATAATGTCAGTCAGATATAATGTCAGTCAGATATAATGTCAGTTAGAGACAATGTCAGTCAAAGACAATGTCAGTCAGAGACAATGTCAGTCAGATATAATGTCAGTCAGATATAATGTCAGTCAGAGACAATGTCAGTCAGAGACAATGTCAGTCTGCAATAATGTCAGTCAGATATGTCAATCTGAGACAATGTCAGTCAGATATGTCAATCAGAGACAATGTCAGTCAGATATAATGTCAGCCAGAGACAATGTCAGTCGGCAATAATGTCAGTCAGATATGTCAATCTGAGACAATGACAGTCAGATATGTCAATCAGAGACAATGTCAGTCAGAGATAATGTCAATGTCAGTTAGATGTAATGTCAGTCAGAGACAATGTCAGTCAGAGACAATGTCAATCAGATATAATTTAAGTCGGAGATAATGTCAGTCAGAGACAATGTCAGTCAGAGACAATGTCAGTCAGAGACAATGTCAGTCAGAAACAATGTCAGTCAGAGACATTGTCAGTCAGATCAGATATGTCAATCTGAGACAATGTCAGTCAGAGACATTGTCAGTCAGATATAATATCATTCATAGAATGAATTGATAGCAATCTTCTGAAAAACCACAACTCAGCTGCCTCTAATGTTCTCCTTCTTTATCACGATGATGATATAATTCAACATTAAATATTGTTTTCACATTTCATCCAACTGGCCCGCTACAGTCACTTCTAAAACTAATAAATAAATTAAATAAGCACGATATCTTTTGCAAAAAAATGTTTTATTTATATATTCTACACGTCCTTCTTTCTTGCTAATAAAGTCGCACCAGCTACAGAGAGTTAAGTTAGTCCCTTTTTTTATTATTTCATTTTAACTTCTCTTAACTTAATAGATAATACGACTCTGAAGCAAGTAGACAATTTTAAATATCTGGGTAGCACGTTAACACAAGACAATAACCAAGAGACAGAGGTAGATATAAGGTGTAACAAAGCATGCCAAGTTATAGGCCAAGTATCAACACTATTGAAAAACAAAGCAATAACTACGGAAGCAAAAAGGGCAATATACAAATCAATTTCCTACCAACTCTGTGCTATCAGTGCCAGAATTGGACGCTGGACTCTAGAACAATAAGAAAGATAACGACCACCGAAACGAAATGTGTCAGAAGAATGACAGGATACAGCTTAAGGGACAGAGTAAGAAACACTGACCTGAGGAAGAAACTCGAAATTGAACCCGCCATCGAATACATAAAGAAACAACAGATAAATTGGTTCGGCCACATAACAAGACAGAAAGAACTAACAATGACTCAAAGAGCCTTAAATAAACGCTACGAAAACGTCAGATTAAGAGGAAGACCGAGAAAGAGATGGATAAAGGGAATACTAGAGTCAGTAGGAGGGATAACACCAGAAGAGGCCAACAGAAGAGCAAAGAATCGCAGATTGTATCTCCCTCGACGCCAACGGCAGCAGAGGATGGAGAGAAGAAGAAGAATTTTAATTTTAACTTCTTAGAGTTTGAGTTTGATATTTATTTTATTTAAAAGCAAAGAAAAATAAAAACAATGTTTATTAGTTTACAGTGACTGAGTTGGTGTAAAATAGTAAAATTAGTAAGTAAATATTAAAAACTCTATTTAAAAGTTGTCGATTAAACTAAATAAACTTAGTTAAAAGTGGTAACTAGGTAGTGAACCGCCCAAGGAAGGAAAAGTTAGAGGAGGCAAACGTCGTTTGTCGTTAAATCATGAAAATGTTCAAAACGGTATAAATTAAAAAAATGAACACAAATACGAATATCAGATTTGCTGATAATAATATGCACAAATAAAATGCAGCGTTGCAGACCTGCATCAACACTTTAGCATAGCCAAATGGGTGCAGCAAAGTCGCGATCGCGACTCCAGAGCCGTACTGGACCACTGCCATGGACGACATTTTGCTAAACAAATGATCATGTGATCGGTCATGTGATCACAACAAAACCTGGACAGGAACAATCTGTTGTCTTGTTTTGTATTGTATTGTATTGTGTTGTGTTGTATTGTATTGTATTGTATTGTATTGTATTGTATTGTATTGTATTGAGGCTGTGAGAGCAGCCAACATGTGAGAGTTATGGGCCCCATTCTGTGATGGCTGGCAGAGGGTCTCATTTATAGAGTTATAATAGAGACAATGGCTGCGATCTCCGACTAGTACAGTCACTGCCAAGAAGGAAAGGAATGGCAAACTACCTTCTTATATTCTTATCTATTTATCTATTGGCCTTTCGAGCCGTAGCCGGCCCATAGGACATAGACCCAGATGCTCTTTCTCTTATCTAAATTTGTATTCCAGCAGTTTTCAATCCTTGTAAAGATATTCTATCAAATCTCGCCATTTGTCTCTGTTCTGTGCAAGCAACTCATCTCATTGAGGGAGCCGATTCCTGATGGTCTTGCCTCTCTGATCAATGTTTTTCTCAGTGTCTCTCTGGGTCGGCCTCTTTTCCTCTTTCCTCAACATATGACCATCATCTTTTCTTTATTACTGAAGATATTTGTGGTTGATTGGCGATTTCTCTAATTTCCTTGTTTGTTTTGAGTTCGTTCCACACTATACCAAATATTTTCCTTAGACATTTATTTTCAGATGCGTTAACCTTTGTTTCTATGTCTCTTGTTGTTTTCCAGCTCTCACATGCACATGTAATGGTTGATATTGCCAAGTCAGATTATATCCAAGAGCAGAATAGCTTTGACAGAGTAGCTTTGGCAGAATAGCTTTGGCAGAGTAGCTTTGGCAGAATAGCTTTGGCAGAGTAGCTTTGGCAGAATAGCTTTGGCAGAATAGCTTTGGCAGAGTAGCTTTGGCAGAATAGCTTTGGCAGAATAGCTTTGGCAGAGTAGCTTTGGCAGAATAGCTTTGACAGAGTATCTTTGACAGAGTAGCTTTGGCAGAATATCTTTGGCAGAGTAGCTTTGGCAGAATAGCTTTGACAGAGTAGCTTTGGCAGAATAGCTTTGGCAGAATAGCTTTGGCAGAATAGCTTTGGCAGAGTAGCTTTGGCAGAATAGCTTTGGCAGAGTAGCTTTGGCAGAATAGCTTTGGCAGAGTAGCTTTGGCAGAATAGCTTTGGCAGAATAGCTTTGGCAGAGTAGCTTTGGCAGAATAGCTTTGGCAGAGTAGCTTTGGCAGAATAGCTTTGGCAGAATAGCTTTGGCAGAGTAGCTTTGACAGAGTATCTTTGGCAGAGTGGCTTTGGCAGAATAGCTTTGACAGAGTAGCTTTGGCAGAATATCTTTGGCAGAGTAGCTTTGGCAGAATAGCTTTGACAGAGTAGCTTTGGCAGAATAGCTTTGGCAGAGTAGCTTTGGCAGAGTAGCTTTGGCAGAATAGTTTTGGCAGAGTAGCTTTGGCAGAATAGCTTTGGCAGAGTAGCTTTGGCAGAGTAGCTTTGGCAGAGTAGCTTTGGCAGAGTAGCTTTGGCAGAGTAGTTTTGGCAGAGTAGCTTTGGCAGAATAGTTTTGGCAGAATAGTTTTGGCAGAGTAGCTTTGGCAGAATAGCTTTGGCAGAATAGCTTTGGCAGAGTAGCTTTGGCAGAGTAGCTTTGGCAGAGTAGCTTTGGCAGAATAGCTTTGGCAGAGTAGTGTTTCAGAAAATGAAAAACATCTCATGCAACAAGTCCATGTCAATAGATGTGAGAAAGAGAGTTCATCGGTGCTATATAGAGCCAATTCTGACCTATGGAAGTGAATCATAGACTTTAGACAAACAAATAAAAAGGTAATTAGATGCCAGAGAGATGGGATTTTTCAGAAGAATGTTGAAAGTTCCCTGAGCTATTCTGTTTTTTTTTTTAATTTCTGTAGTTCATCTTCCATCTGATGTTATAATTGTACCCAAGTATTTGACGCATTTGACTTGTTTCAGATTTGTCCTGTTTATTTTTATGCTGCATGATTTTGATGATTGTTTCTTCGATATGACCATTACTTCTATTTCTCACTACTCACACTGAGACCTTTCTTGTTGCCTCCCTTCGCTATTATGTCTATTATTTCTTCTAGTTTATTCTCAGTCTCTGCTATTATACTCTATCACCCACACACCTCCGGACACAACAGACATGTAATGGACACATTAGGTCAAGGTTGTAAAATGTAAATCACTGATTTATTATGAACAAATATGGCATTGCTGTTTATAAACATTAAATATGCGCTGATTGTTACAAAAACGGTAATATACAATAGTCTCTTTACCAATAGCATGTCATCAATGTCAAACATGGACAGTGACAGCAAAAATAAAAGGGAGATCATATTTATTCAAATGAGATGTCTTAGAAGAACACTGGATGTAACAAAATGAAATAAAATCAGGAATAAAGATATTGCAATAAACACAAAAATTACATGTAACATCAATAATGAGACATCCAGTTTAATAGGTTGGTATTAAAGTATGTTTCCATAACAATACTTTTTGCAATGACAGCTTGTCAAGCCATCGATCAACCTCCTTAGTCGCCTCTTACGACATGCCTGGAAGGTCACAGTGTCACTATTATTTACCTCCCTCATAATGAGGCTCCAGCAAAATTTTAGAGCAGTGATCTCTGCAATATGTGCCATTTTGGTACACAAGGTTTCTGTTTTTGAGATTGTGGTTCTGCCCTATGTGCCGTCTTTGGCTTGAAAAGGCAACAGATAGATAGATTAAAGCATAATTATCAAGAAACATCATCGCACAACTAGTCAGCATTAACAATTAGATGCAAAAATAGACGAAAAGATCAACTTTCAAAAGATGGATCTGCAGAATATCTTCATCTATGTTTACTCGAAGACTACTCTTTTTCATCGTCTGCTCCTAAAAGGACATTATGTTCGTTCGTTCGCTTTCGTCAGCTTTGACCTCTGACGAAGTCCCACCCACTCAATTTTGTGGGACTGAATTTTGCGTGTAAAGTCTGTTTTATCCCATTACAGGATGCCCCTCGCCATGCAGGCAGATTTACTCCGACTTCAGAGGTACTAATTTTTAGGGAATTAGTAAAACCCAGGTGTCCTCGCCAGGGTACGAACCCCGGCTGTTGCCGTGGTAAGCCAACCGCCTATCGATTGCGCTAACCGGACACCCTGACATTATGTGATCTTAGATGGTATTGTGATGCTAGTATAAGGCAAGGCATGATATGTGCACCCAAAACATCATCATCAGCATGGTATTTTTTGCCCACACTCTACACTTGCTTAACCTGGCAGGTTAGTCTATTTCCAGGGGTAGCATTTGAAGGTGGTAGGGTCTGGATCAGCTTAGTTGTTCACTAGTCCTTACACAAACAATCAGCTATGATTTGCTAACCATTTTCAGCTTAGGTGCTCATCGGTCATTGGCCTCTGCAGAACCCTTTTTCTTCTTTCCTTCCTCATTTGCCTTTCAGTGGGGGGTGTGTGTGTGATATGATTTGTGGTCGTTTGCTCTTCTGTTGGCCTCTGTTGCTGTTATGTTTCCTGGCGTTTCTAATATATGCCTATAGAATACTGAATGATCTAAATACAGCTGTATGACACTGATACTTTAGTTGCTTGTTATTCTGACATCACAGCACTATGGGCAAATCTGTGGGTATTGTGAAGCTTGCAACAGATGAAGATGTGTACACACTCATGGTTCAAATACTCCAGCTGGATCATTCTTTGTTTGGGGTGTCCGGTTAGCGCAATCGATAGGCGGTTGGCTTACCACGGCAACAGCCGGGGTTCGTACCCTGGCGAGGACACCTGGGTTTTACTAATTCCCTAAAAATTAGTACCTCTGACGTCGGAGTAAATCTGCCTGCATGGCGAGGGGCATCCTGTAATGGGATAAAACAGACTTTACACGCAAAATTCAGTCCCACAAAATTGAGTGGGTGGGACTTCGTCAGAGGTCAAAGCTGACGAAAGCGAACGAACGATTCTTTGTTTGGATCCTTCAATGAGCTGAGTTTTAATTTTGATGATTCCATTGGCACGGGCGGTTGAGCAATTATAGATTTTAATTTGTTTGCAGTGATACGATGGCCTGAGACTAACCTTAACCATATTCCAGTTGGCTTGTTTTGTTAGTCAATTAAGAATGGGTTTTTTTACAAATTGTCTTCAATATATTGAATATTTCAGATGATGGGGAAGACATGGAATGATCTTAAAAGAATGGCAAGAAACAGAACGACTTGGAAAGTGTTTGTTGAAGACCTATGCTCCACAGGGAGCTGAAAAGTAGAAGAAGAATATTTAATATTTCAGGGTCTGCCAGAAGATGAGGCTATTTATGAGAGTGGAGTCTGGAGAATAATGGTTGCATGCCCTGTTTCAGTCACCACAAGGTATACAGGATAGAATTATTATTTCACCCTCTGCTAAGAAAAAAAAATGTCATACCCACTGGAAATCGAATCGGTGACCACATGATTAAAACACAACAGGTCAGATCTAATTGGGCATCTGCTGACCTCAGAATTCTAACTTGTTTATAATGATTAAATAGGTCATGAACAGGAGAGACCTGAACAAAAACACTCCATTATACAAATTGGAATGACAAATCATACACTGGAATTTGAGTTTGAATATAAGAATTTTTCATGATGAATATAGTAGACTGAAGAAAACCCATTGGTCCATAGAAACAATATTCATTCATGAACAATGCCTGCTGGTGTAGGTGGTCATGTCTCTCCACAACTCTTAATCTCGACAGCTATTTATCATTTCTGTTGTCGACCTGCTGCCAAGCCATGCTATCTAGTATTTTTTCTCTATATAGAAACAATATTACGAACAAAATAGGCCGACCTGCTGCCAAGCCATGCTATCTAGTATCTTTTCTCTCTATAGAAACAATATTACGGACAAAATAGGCCGACCTGCTGCCAAGCCATGCTATCTAGTATCTTTTCTCTCTATAGAAACAATATTACGGACAAAATAGGCCCCTGGAAGAATTATTAATAAAAAAAAAAAAAGGTTACATTTATACAATAAATGGCATTGCAGATATAGACAATACTTCAGGTGATCGAAAGATAGATAGATCCATTTTGAGAACAACAAAAGCTGATTTTAATAGAATGAATAAACACACCAAAATAAAAAAAATAGGATAACATAAAACCACAGGCAATCATAAGATACTTGTTCATATCTCTTCATTCTCATAAAATCTATTTCACTTAAAAAATTATAAAACCTTTACTCGTAAAATCTACACAAATGTCATAAATTAAATTAAAACAATTCTCGGGTAAGATTATACCAACTTTTCCAACGAAAATATCCAACAAATTCTTCTTGATAAATTTTGATTGATTGTGTTCATGATGTGAAACATTTCTCAAGCAAACATTTATCAAAGTGATCAAACAAACACATGACATCAAACAAACACATGACATCAAACAATTGATATTAAAAAATGACATCAAATAAATCCATTTTCTCTAGTACAATCATATGTATCACACACATTAAGAACAACTTTGATGTATATAACAAAACAAAATAAATTCGTATTAACAAAAGCCACATTGATTCCACCCACATAAACAACATCAATTTATCTTACACAGTTCCATATGTACCACACGTAAGTTTGTTGCTCTGTCTCCATTTTCTCACATTGATTCTTTAAATCAATTTTGTTTTTGACTTCCCACCATTTCATAAACCATCTGGCAAATTTGCTCTCATCTACCCTCAATGTGACCAGTTGTCACAGTATTCCAGCTGTGTCTGCTCTTATTTCATATTCATAACTGAGCTAATGTTCACACTTGCTCAGGGGATCTGAGCACCTATGGACATGTTCGGAGTGCAATGATGATGACCTGCAAATAATTCAATAACTCACACAATATGTTATCACAAGTGCATAATAAAATATTGTCTACACAAAATGTTATCATAACTATCACTGAAACAATCTCTGCACAATCTATAATTACAAATGTATGATTGTGACTATCTTCATACAATCTGATATCACAGATCATCATCATCATCATTGAGTGCCGTCTCCACATCGAAGGTTGGCTACCATGGAGTGCCATTCCACTCTGTCTCTTGCTGATGATGCAGATTGTCATAGGTTGACTTGTCCATCTTTTGATGTTACACGCCCATGTTAGTCTTAGTCTGCCTCTGTTACCTTGTATTTTCCTTTCCAATATTACTTTTATTAGGCTGTTGCGTCTTTTAACATGCCCCCCAAATTTTTTTGTCCTGTTCTAATTGTGTTTAGTAGTTCTCATTTCATTTTTAGTTGTTTTAAAATATCACAGCTGTATGATTGAAACAATCTCCATACAAACATAAAAAACCTAAAGCAAAATAACAATCAATAACACACAACATATAAAGCAGTACTAGAATTATGTTGATTACACGACATATATTTTCCAACAATACTAATGAATGTACGTTATTGTATCACCTGACCTAACAACCTCTCTTCCGGTAACGTGAAATACCTCATCTCACATATTGTGACCTTTCACACTTTGCACTTTGTGGGCCTCGGTAGCCTAGTTGGGAAAACCACCCGACTGGGCTACTGACGTTCGGACAACCCATGTTCGATTCCCGCTGGAAGCAGTGTTGTACTCGTAGTTGGAAAAAAAAAATACCCCCACGGTCGACCCAGCCGTTGGCAGAAATGGGTACCAGAGTATTTCTCTGGGAATTTGTGGAATGTCGCCTCGCATCGTGAGTTTCGATGCTTGAAGCGACACTATCTAGAATTCTCAGAACACTTCTGGATAGGCGGCCGAGCACATATGGGTGGAAACTCGCGTGCTAAGACGCCGGTTCAAGTCTCGCACTTTACCTGTACCTTTACTTTGCACTAGACAAGAACCATGTTTTCACAATAAGAAGTAGCCAGCTGTGGGTTGCTGACCACAGTCAGTTCAGTTGTTGAATGAACATCTTTATATTTAAACAAGCAGATGAACGCTGTCTCATGCTGTTAACTAACAGATGGCATAAATAAAATGGTTATCATTCCTCATTTGATATCACTGTTATCTACTACCAATTAAATCTCAGTTTCTCTTTTTTGGATGCGTCATGTCACTAATTTACAGCAATGTCATCATATCTGTGCCCCCTGGCCTGACACATCTGTCTTTAACGTGTGTAGATTTAATAAATTTGTTCAGGTAATATATGCTATTTTTATTTATTTATTTTTTTTTTATTTTCAACTCCAATGTTAAGTCAGTCCTATGGGATGGCTGTGAAACATGGAAAACAACAAAATTGACAATCATGAAGATACAGACTTTCATTAATGGATGCTTACGCAGAATAAAAGGATGGAAATGGCAGGGCAAAATCACTAACATAGAATTATGGAAATGTACCAGTCAAACACCAGTGGATAAATAGATACAGCGAAGACGATGGTGGATGGTGCTGGATAGGACACACACTGCAGAAGCCAACTGAGAGTATTACACAACAGGCCCTTTTTTGGAATACCCAGGGGGAAAGATAAAGAGGAAGACTAAATAATTCTTGGAGAAGACAGATAGAAGCAGAGATGAAGATGATGGGGAAGACATGGAATGATCTTAAAAGAATGGCAAAAAACAGAACGACTTAGAAAGTGTTCGTTGAAGACCTATGCTCCACTGGGAGCTAAAAAGGTAGAAGAATATATGTTATTATATTGTCTCGTTACTCTTTCCATTTATTATAGTATTCTCAATGCCCTCTTTTCTCATCACATGTACAATAAATGTACATTGTCTTTTCCTTATGATTCTGATATTTCTGATTTCTCCAGCTCGTTTTAAACATTCTTCATTAGTCATTTTTGCTATCTGTGGGATTCATAGCATTATTCTGAAAAACCACATATACATTAAAATAAATTACCACATAGCAATAACAAACATTGAAATAATTTTCATTTAAGTAACAATTGCATATACATATGGGGGAGGGGAAGTAAAGTTTCATTACACAATGACATCAAGCTTTGTAACCATCCCATCATCCAGTGCATGCACACACACACACACAAACTGCTGATATCCATTTTCGGAAAATGTTATATAAATACACAACAAAATTATATGGCTGTAGAGACATCACATGGAAGATGTAGCACAGAAATAAAACAGGCCAAAGCAGCATTTCAGAAAATGAAAGGCATCTTGTGCAACAAGTCATTTTCAATAGAAGTGAGAAAGAGAATTCATTGGTGCTGTATAAAGTCAATTCTGTCCTATGGACAGAGAACAAACAAATGAAAAGATGATGAGAGGCCACAGAGATGGGATTTCTCAGAAGAATGTTGAAAGTTCCCTGGACAGCTAAAAAGACCAACTGAGACATTCTCAAAGAGGCCAACACAAAAAGGGAACTCCTAAGAAACATCAGAAAGAAACAATCAATATTTTTCAGGCACCTCATGAGAAGAGGAAAGTTGGAATACTTGGTTACAACTGGCAAAATACAGGGAAAGAGAGATCATTGGCAATAAAGAGAGAAAATACTGGATAGCTTGGAGTCATGGCACTGTAAACAGTCAACAACAGAACTGATATGATACACAGTGGACAGAAAAAGTGGAAGAACATGATTGCCTATCACACATAACCAGTATGGCACATAATGATGATGATTACAGAATCACATAAATATGAACAAAATCATCCAATTCAGCTCTCAATGATGATTACAGAATCACATAAATATGAAAAATATTTTGTGTGCTTCACACAAAATCATCCAATTCAGCTCTCAATGATAATTACAGAATCACATAAATATGAACAAAATCATCCAATTCAGCTCTCAATGATAATTACAGAACCACATAAATATGGACAAAATCATCCAATTCAGCTCTCAATGATAATTACAGAATCACATAAATATGAACAAAATCATCCAATTCAGCTCTCAATGATAATTACAGAATCACATAAATATGGACAAAATCATCCAACTCAGCTCTCAATGATAATTACAGAACCACATAAATATGAACAAAATCATCCAATACAGCTCTCAATGATAATTACAGAATCACATAAATATGAACAAAATCATCCAATTCAGCTCTCAGTGACAGTTGATTGATTTAACTCCCTGAATAGTCAAATGAGACAATGACTCAAAGAAACCAACAACTTCATCTTTAAGTACTTTAGTGACTCAAGATTGTGTACCTAAGTGACTCAAGTCTGTGTGTTCAAAAACTGAAATAAAACAAATTTCCTATGAGGAATTGACAATAATCAGAAATGACTGAACTGCCCCCTCCCCCCTTTTTGCACTTTATTATAAAACAGAAGAAAACCACCCTGCACTTTATTATAAAACAACAGTAAACCATCCTGTACTGTATTACAAAACTGCAGAAAACCATCCTGCACTTTATTATAAAACAGCAGTAAACCATCCTGTACTGTATTACAAAACTGCAGAAAACCATCCTGCACTTTATTATAAAACAGCAGTAAACCATCCTGTACTGTATTATAAAACAGCAGAAAACCATCCTGTACTGTATTATAAAACAGCAGAAAACCACCCTACACTTTGTTATAAAACAGCAGTAAACCATCCTGTACTGTATTACAAAACTGCAGAAAACCACCCTGCACTGTAAAACTGGAAATAACCACCCGGTGGTGTACTATAAAAATCTGACAGCTCTTATGAATACATGACTCAAAAGCTGACACCTTAAAACAATCTCCAGGTTTTAAACTCTATTTTAAACCATTTTTAGCGGCGACTTATTAAAAAAAAAATAACATGCTTCTACCAGTTGGTGGGATACCGATCATGTCACCAAAAAATGTGTCATTGGTCATTGAAGAATACGGTCACTAACACCATATTCCCCATACACTTAGCAGGGCAAAGCTTTCCTTTACTTACTTATGCATGTGAGAGTTGGAAAACAATAAAAGAAATGGAGAATATCTTTTCTTTAGAATTCAAGCATTGTGATCATGTGAACTGGACTCTTTGTCCTGTTTCATGATGGAGAGGTAAAGACAACATCATGACACACGATGAGCTGGTCACATGGTCAGTATATGCGTTGTGTGTCCTGATATTTCCCCTAAACCTGCACCGTGGCTGAAACACTCTGACTTCAGCAGGCTGGAATGGAGAATAAACTTGAATTCTAAGAAAAGTCTCAGAAAAATAATTTTATACCATGGAATGAATTGAAGACTAGACGAGAAATCAGAGAAATGACAAAGCAATTAAAGTCTCTACTTGACTTCATTTGTTGGGACAACAATTCTTGGAGCACGCTCCCACTGATCATGAAGTTACACAGATTTGGTGTGAGGTGCATGGAAACCATGCTGCCCGAGTCGGCTGTTACAGCAATCAGGAAGTGGGTATTATGGGTTCTGCATGCCATTCGTACAGAACACATGTTCAATAGATCAGTATGAACACTTAGGACAATCACTTTGTCGACTTCTGGGACATGGGCTGGGCAGATATGGGAATACCCTTCCTGCATTGATACCATTCTGTTATAAAGTCTCATCACAAAGAGAAGAATATGTTGACACTATGGTGAGAAGAAATCAGAGAATCACAAAGAGAAGAATAGGTTGGCACTATGGTGAGAAGAAATCAGAGAATCACAAAGAGAAGAATAGGTTGGCACTATGGTGAGAAGAAATCAGAGAATCACAAAGAGAAGAATAGGTTGGCACTGTGGAGAGAAGAAATCAGAGAATCACAAAGAGAAAAATATGTTGGCACTATGGAGAGAAGAAATCAGAGAATCACAAAGAGAAAAATATGTTGGCACTATGGAGAGAAGAAATCAGAGAATCACAAAGAGAAAAATATGTTGGCACTATGGAGAGAAGAAATCAGAGAATCACAAAGAGAAAAATATGTTGGCACTATGGAGAGAAGAAATCAGAGAATCACAGAGCAAGATTTAAAATAGAAAGCAGGGGGAAAAAAAAAGAAAAAAAGATGTCAACCTCAAGAGACACAAACAAGAACTGTGATAAGAGAAGAGATGACAGCAAACATGGATAATTTAAATGAAATTAAAAAACTCATTCAGAATAAGAACAATTGGTGAGGGGCACTGCAAGCATGAAGCATATAGAGGCTATGGATCATCACAAAAGTGGGTGGAAATCTTCAATAGTCCAACCAGCCTCCAAGTTTAACAGAAGTATAAGGACAATCCTGAAACAATCTGGGAAAACAGAATGAAGAGAGTTATATGGAAAATATAAGCTAGAACATGACAGCTTAATAAATAAGCTGGGAAAACAGAATGGAGAGAGTTATATGGAAAATATAAGTTTGAACATGACAGCCAAAATAAGTTAGGGAAAACAGAATGGAGAGAGATATATGGAAAATATCAGCTAGAACATGACAGCTTAATAAATAAGCTGGGAAAACAGAATGGAGAGAGTTATATGGAAAATATAAGCTAGAACAGCTTAAATAAGCTCAGCAAACATGAACTGACCAAGATATTCAGACTCAGAATAGGTCTTTGTGGCCTCAGAGAACATCTACACAAGATAGGACTCTGTGACTTCGCAGCATGTGACTGAGGAGCATCCAGACCAACTCTAGAACTATAGGACTGCAGTACTCACCCTAAGAACACAAATATGGCCCTCAGAAACAACTCTCCATGACAAGCTATGGGAAACAAGACCTCAAATACACTGTCCCTGACTCATACTGGTCTAAATATATAAATGCATAGCAGTAACTGAGCGGTGAGAAGAAGACGGAAGGGATCACAATGATGACAATGATGAGACGGTTCTCAGTGACAAGATCTTTGGCTCTTTGACGACAAGATCTTTGGCTCTTTGACGACAAGATCTTTGGCTCCTTTGATGACAAGATCTTTGGCTCCTTTGTGACAAGATCTTTGGCTCCTTTGATGACAAGATCTTTGGCTCCTTTGTGACAAAATCTTTGGCTCCTTTGTGACAAGATCTTTGGCTCTTTGGTGACAAGATCTTTGGCTCATTGGTGACAAGATCTTTGGCTCTTTGACGACAGGATCTTTAGCTCTTTAATAAAACTGTGAACTACAATGAAGTGTCTTCCTGAAGTTAGCATCCATATCTAAAGTCTTGAAAAGCGAGAACAAGGAAGAAGTGAGAGAAGATGAAATTACTTTCAATAAGTTAGTGCTATTTGAAGAGCCCAGTGGCATTGTGGTCAGTGTATTCACCTACAGACCTGGAGAGTCAGGGTTCAAATGTCAGGGAATCATATGAGGAAGAGGTATGTATTACAGCACTGAGGAAAAAGCATCCTACGATTCCTGAAAAAGAATCCTATGATTCCTGAAAAAGCATCCTATGATTCCTGAAAAAGCATCCTATGATTCCTGAAAAAAGAATCCTATGATTCCTGAAAAAGCATCCTATGATTCCTGAAAAAAGAATCCGATGATTCCTGAAAAAAAATCCTGTGATTCCTGAAAAAGCATCCTATGATTCCTGAAAAAGAATCCTATGATTCCTGAAAAAGCATCCTATGATTCCTGAAAAAAGCATCCTATGATTCCTGAAAAAGAATCATATGATTCCTGAAAAAAGAAACCTATGATTCCTGAAAAAGAATCCTATGATTCCTGAAAAAAGAATCCTATGATTCCTGAAAAACAATCCTATGATTCCCTGAATTATCGCCTCGGAAATATCCCTCTATAATAATATTCATTTATTATTATTTGTCTCCAGTTCAAATGTCAGTTGAGGCAAACAAATTTTTCCAACATTAAAAGGCTTCCTGGGTCAACCCAGCCACTTTAAATGGGTACCAGAGACATTCTCCAGGAAGGAAGGTCAGCGGGAACTGGCCACTCCATCTCATGAAAGTGAGGCTTAGTTCAGTGAAGTCACTAACACATTATTACTAAACAATTGCTATGGAGCTACCTACACCTTTACCTTAGTGTTGTTCTCCTGGTTGCCTTACATACACCTTAGTGTTATTCTCTCAGCTGCCTTACAAACACCTTAGTGTTATTCTCTCAGCTGCCTTACATACACCTTAGTGTTATTCTCTCAGCTGCCTTACATACACCTTAGTGTTATTCTCTCAGCTGCCTTACATACACCTTAGTGTTATTCTCTCAGCTGCCTTACATACACCTTAGTGTTATTCTCTCAGTTACCTTACATACACACTAGCGTTATTCTCTCAGTTGTCTTACATACACCTTAGTGTTATTCTCTCAGTTACCTTACATACACCTTAGTCTTATTCTCTCAGTTGCCTTACATACACCTTAGTGTTATTTTCTCAGTTACCTTACATACACCCTAGTGTTGTTCTCTCAGTTACCTTACATACACCTTAGTGTTATTCTCTCAGTTACCTTACATACACCTTAGTGTTATTCTCTCAGTTGTCTTCCATACACCTTAGTGTTATTTTCTCAGTTACATTACATACACACTAGCGTTATTCTCTCAGCTGCCTTACATACACCCTAGTCTTATTCTCTCAGTTGCCTTACATACACCCTAGTCTTATTCTCTCAGTTGCCTTACATACACCCTAGTCTTATTCTCTCAGTTGCCTTACATACACCCTAGTCTTATTCTCTCAGTTGCCTTACACACACCCTAGTGTTATTCTCTCAGTTGCCTTACACACACCCTAGTGTTATTCTCTCAGCTGCCTTACATACACCCTAGTGTTATTCTCTCAGTTGCCTTACATACACCCTAGTGTTATTCTCTCAGTTGCCTTACATACACCCTAGTGTTATTCTCTCAGTTGCCTTACATACACCCTAGTGTTATTCTCTCAGTTGCCTTACATACACCCTAGTGTTATTCTCTCAGTTGCCTTACATACACCCTAGTGTTATTCTCTCAGTTGCCTTACATACACCCTAGTGTTATTCTCTCAGTTGCCTTACATACACCCTAGTGTTGTTCTCTCAGTTGCCTTACATACACCCTAGTCTTATTCTCTCAGTTGCCTTACATACACCCTAGTGTTATTCTCTTAGCTGCCTTACATACAAAGTTAAATGTTCAATAAATCTGTATATGTACTAATAATACAGTCTACCCAGGTACTAATAATATAACAATTTTACATTAATTTTTTGTTGTAACATGTAAGAGATCAGTTGTGCTTGTTAAAGCTGTAGTTTAAAACAATAACTCAGGGGAGTTAATAGATGTTGTACATTAACTGCTTTGTGGCTCTTCCTCAATGTTATCCACTGGCTCTGGTTGCGGAACGGTTGGACGGAAACTGTAGATAGCCACCCCAAAGATGACCACAACAAATGCCAAGAGGTACAGGAAGTGAAACTGTTTTAGGGAATACAAAAAAACAATGTTATGAAAACAGAAATAATTTCGGTAATACTTTAGTCATATGGAGCCATGATAGCTCAGTGGTTAGTGAACTGGACTACAAAGGACAAGGGGTAGGGTTCGATCCCAACCAACGGCTTCCGGGTTCACCCAGTCTTAAATGGGTACCGGATGTTTTTCTGGGGAAGTAAAGCAGCACGGGCGTAATACTGACCACATTACCCCAAAATCATGTGCTGAAGGTCTGTAAAATATAGGGTCACTAACACAATACTTCCCTATACGCCACTTGGCGTGACGGGGATACTTTACTTACTTACTTTAGTCATGTATCAATTGGGGTTAAGAAGGCGTCCTAGATGGACATGTTTGCAGCTATACCTGTGAGTATTTCGATTAAAACACAAATGAACTATCATCAATAGCCAGCAAAATTGGGCTTGAGGTCAATCATGAAAAGACTAAAGTCATGAAAAGTTTAATTCCAACAAGTGACAAAATATACATGGAAAACAAACCAGTAGAAGAGATCGATCACTTTATCTATCTTGGAAGTCACATTGATCGAGAAGGGGATACGAGCAAAGAAATTAGAATCAGACTGGCTAAAGCAGCAATGTCTTTCAGAAGCCTTGAAAAGTTGTGGAAATCAAAACTCATTAGCACAAACACAAAACTTAGGCTATTCAAATCAAATGTACTTTCAACCCTTACGTATGCGTGTGAAAGCTGGAAAACAACAAGAGATATAGAATCAAAGTTGAACGCATTCGAAAATAAATGTCTAAGGAAAATACTTGGTATAGAATGGAACGAATTCAAAACAAACGAGGAAATTAGAGAAATCGCCAATCAACCACTAATATCTTCAGTAATAAAGAAAAGACGATGGTCATACGTTGGACATGTGATGAGAAGAGATAATAATCGAATAGCAAAGCAAGCCCTCATATGGGAAACAACAGGTAAAAGAAAAAGAGGAAGACCCAGGGAGACACTGAGAAGAACATTGATGAGAGAGGCAAGAGCAGCAGGAATCGGCTCCCTCAATGAGATAGAACTGCTTGCACAGAACAGAGACAGATGGCGAGATTTGATAAAATATCTTTAAAAGAAAACTGCTAGAACAAAAATTCATATAGGAGAAGGTGTATCTTGGTCTACGCCCTATGGGCCGGTTACGGCTCGAAAGGTCAATAGATAGATAGATTTCAATTAATGAGGATAGCAAAGGAACCGTACGCCAATAACAGTTCACTTACATGATACCTGTGATTGTTTTTATTACTTCGATGATGTTTGTGTGTGCAATTTCACTGATTGGGTTTGGAAGGTTTTTCATTTATTGTGGACTCAATGTAAGTTGACCCATCTTCAATAATATAAACAATGAGACCATGTGTAGAGAGTGCTTAAGTACTATCCACCTGCCGCTCCGCACATAGGGGTAGGCGGCTTGACCTAGTTCTAAATGTGTCCACTAGTGGAACAGTGGTAGATATGGAGGCGTCCTGCAAATATAGAATAACCAGTTCGCATTGTTGGCGATTTCTCTAATTTCCTCGTTAGTTTTGAATTCGTTCCATGCTATACCAAGTATTTTCCTTAGACATTTATTTTCGAATGCGTTCAACTTTGTTTCTATATCTCTTGTTGTTTTCCAGCTTTCACACGTATACATAAGGAGTACAGAATTATGGGATACGGAAAAAATAAAAATGACCCAGTGCTGCCACCATGTGGTGTAGATCCTGTGGTTTTTATTTCAGTCTAGATAGAAAATAAACCTGATGCTACGAGAAGATAAAGTGATATCTACAAATATGGCAAACTACAATTTAGTCAACTGCTTCACATACACTTATATCTATCCACCTATCTATTGTCCTTTCAAGCCGAAGATGGCACATAGGGCAGAACCACAATCTCAAAAAACAGAATCCTTGCGTGCCAAATATTGCAGAGATCACTGCTTCTAAAATCTATGACTCTGTTTCCATAACAATGCTTTTTACTATGACAGCTTGTCAAGCCATCAATAAACCTCCTTAGTCGCCTCTTACGACATGCCTGGAAGGTCACAGTGTCACTATCATACACTTATAGCAGAAATATAAACATTATACATACCTCACACACATTCATAAAGGGAAATGAAAACACAATACACCCCACACACATTCTTCTTTCTTCATTTCTTCTAGTTCATTCTCCACCACTGCTATTAAGACTGTGTCACCCACACACATCCGGACACAACATATGTGTAATGGATACATTAGGTCACGGTTGTAAAATGTACAATACACCCCACACATTCATAAAGGGAAATAAAAAAACCACCCAATTTACACACATTCTATTCAATTCATGGAATCATTTTCATTGCAGTCAGGGTATCAATGTAAGAGATAAGACCTAAAAATATATTATGAGATTTAATGCAGATGGCAATAACCAAATAATAATAGGAGAAATACCTCTACTAGACATACAATCTTACACATATCTGGGCAGTAATATTGTTGTTGTTGTTGTTGTGGCGTTCGCCAACTTTGACCTCTGATGAAGTCCCTAGAGACTAGGAACTGAATTGTGCGTGTAAATCCATTTTTCCCTGACAGCCGTGTGCACAGTGCCGCACAGGCAGATAACTCCGACTTCGGAGGTACTCATGTTTTTTCCGTCGATGAGTAACTGACGTTTCAAGCCGGGCCTCACTGCTGAGACCAGGGGTGGTTGTTGCAGAGAGAAATCATAAATAAAAATCCCAACCAGTGTAGCCAAGATTTGAACCTACAAACACTCTGTCTCGAGGCCGGCGTCATGACTCGGGACCAACAAGTCCCCCATGGACTGGGAATATGAAAAAAACTGCAACAAAGAACACTTTTCATGCATAGCCTTTAATGGTTCCTACCGCCTATCCACCAATTACCCCGAAGTTTACATCTTCCTGAAAATGATGATCGTCATATTGTAAAAAAAATATATAGCACGTGATGATATTAGGCCAACGTTGTTGACTCCAATTCCGAACATATAAACACACAGTTAGTCATCAATTTCCTCATCACTCATCAAACAACAGACCGTAAGATTAGCGCAGACAGTAATATAGACAAAGAAGGAGGAACAGAGAATGATACCAAAATAAGGATATCAAAAGCAAGAGGAGCATTTGTTGCACTGGGAAACATGGAAATCTAAAGAAATTATTTTTTAGAGAAGAAATTGTCTAAAAGAAATTATTAGAATAAAAGGATGGAAATGGCAGGACAAAATACCAGTGGATAAAGAGAAACAGCGAAAAGATGTCGCTGGATAGGACACACTGTGGAAGCCAACTGAGAGTATTACACAACAGGCCCTTTTTTGGAATTCCCAAAGAAAAAAACAAAGAGGGAGACCAAAATTTTCTTGGAGAAGACAGATAGAAGCAGAGATGAAGATGATGGGGAAGACATGGAATGATCTTAAAAGAATGGCAAGAAACAGAACAGCTTGGAAAGTGTTTGTTGAAGACCTATGCTCCACAGGGAACGGAAAGTGTTTGTTGAAGACCTATGCTCCACAAGGAGCTGAAAGTGTTTGTTGAAGACCTATGCTCAACAGGGAGCTGAAAGTGTTTATTGAAGACCTATGCTCCACAGGGAGCTGAAAGTGTTTATTGAAGACCCATGCTCCACAGGGAGCTGAAAGTGTTTGTTGAAGACCTATCCTCCACAGGGAGCTGAAAGTGTTTATTGAAGACCTATGCTCCACAGGGAGATGAGAGTTCTTGTTGAAGACCTATGCTCCACAGGGAGTTGAAAGTGTTTGTTGAAGACCTATGCTCCACAGGGAGTTGAAAGTGTTTGTTGAAGACCTATGCTCCACAGGGAGGTGAAAGATAAAAGAAAGGTATCAACATATCCGATCCAAAACTTCTCGAAGTGTATACAGACTGACTGTTCCTGTAAAGCATTAGTTGTACAAACATCTACTTTTCCCATTAGACACCCCCAATCGACCAGACCCTCTTTCCACCTTTAGACTCATCAGTCTCTCAATATATACATCATTGTCCCACCTTTAGACTCATCAGTCTCTCAATATATACATCATTGTCCCACCTTTAGACTCATCAGTATCTCAATATATACATCATTATCCCACCTTTAGACTCATCAGTATCTCAATATATACATCATTGTCCCATCTTTAGACTCATCAGTATCTCAATATATACATCATTATCCCACCTTTAGACTCATCAGTATCTCAATATATACATCATTATCCCACCTTTAGACTCATCAGTATCTCAATATATACATCATTGTCCCACCTTTAGACTCATCAGTATCTCAATATATACATCATTGTCCCATCTTTAGACTCATCAGTATCTCAATATATACATCATTGTCCCACTCACTCCTTCTCCTCTTCTCTTAAGGAATGAAAAACAGACATGGCGATGTTCTCTTTGTCAAGAGTCAAGACATACTCGGTGCCAAAGCAGCCAGTGAGCTTGTCTGCTTATCCACACACATTCATAAAGAGAAATAAGAACAACACACACTCCACATATTCATAAAGAGAAATAAGAACAACACACACTCTACACACATTCGTAAAGGAAAATAAGAACACCACACACAATCATAAAGAGAAATAAGAACTACACACATTCATAAAGAGAAATAAGAACACCACACACTCTACACACATTCATAAAGAGAAATAAGAACTACACACATTCATAAAGAGAAATAAGAACACCACACACTCTACACACATTCATAAAGAGAAATAAGAACTACACACATTCATAAAGAGAAATAAGAACTACACACATTCATAAAGAGAAATAAGAACACCACACACTCTACACACATTCATAAAGAGAAATAAGAACACCACACACTCTACACACATTCATAAAGAGAAATATGAACACCACACACTCTACACACATTCATAAAGAGAAATATGAACACCACACACTCTACACACATTCATAAAGAGAAATAAGAACACCACACACTCTACACACATTCATAAAGAGAAATAAGAACACCACACACTCTACACACATTCATAAAGAGAAATAAGAACACCACACACTCTACACACATTCATAAAGAGAAATATGAACACCACACACTCTACACACATTCATAAAGAGAAATAAGAACACCACACACTCTACACACATTAAAAAGGGAAATAAAAAAAAAAACTGCATTCCACTCACCTTATAATGAAATATAAATATTCCCAAAATCAGTGAATAGAAGTCTGCCGAAAGAATGGATATATTTGTAACCGTAGCACTGGTTTTCTGTATAACGTAGCTCATACAAGAGTATAAGAGAAACATGAATATCACATAGGCTATCCAAGGTACCACTGGAAGAATAAGAAAGCAGCAATTAGAAGTTATTTATACAAAATCATAAACATATATCTCGTATAACTCATACTATTACGGTCAAGTTACAATCTTGTTTCACAAAATTTTAAAACACAGTTGCAAGGGCGTTATAGAAAGGAATAATCATTTACTACAACTCAGATGGATCTCCAGTGAATTAGACAGCAGGTCAGAACATTTTTGATGAATGTAAGACATAAAGATGGGCATATGTTAATGATGATGGTTAGTTGAAGGCCCCGGTATCGCTGCAAACAAATTAAAATCCATAATTGCTCAACCGCCCATGTCGGTGGAATCATCCGAACTAAAACTCTTTCACAAAGAAGGGCAACCGCAGTTTCCAGCATAGTAACTACCTCACAGGCCATAAGGCATAAGGCCAATGCACCCACACACAGCTGAACTGTCCTTCGTCATATGACATCATCATTCATCATAAGCAATTGGAATATTGAAACATGATCTGGATGAAAAACACAGCTCACGGTGTGCACAGAGCACTAAACTCAGTAGCTCCGACAGTAAGCCGGACTTGGAATATGAGAAAACACACAGCTCACAGTGTGCACAGAGCACTAAACTCAGTAGCTCCGACAGTAAGCCAGACTTGGAATATGAGAAAACACACAGCTCACGGTGTGCACAGAGCACTAAACTCAGTAGCTCCGACAGCAAGCCAGACTTGGAATATGAGAAAACACACAGCTCACAGTGTGCACAGAGCACTAAACTCAGTAGCTCCGACAGTAAGCCAGACTTGGAATATGAGAAAACACACAGCTCACAGTGTGCACAGAGCACTAAACTCAGTAGCTCCGACAGCAAGCCAGACTTGGAATATGAGGAAACACACAGCTCACAGTGTGCACAGAGCACTAAACTCAGTAGCTCCGACAGTAAGCCGGACTTGGAATATGAGAAAACACACAGCTCACAGTGTGCACAGAGCACTAAACTCAGTAGCTCCGACAGTAAGCCAGACTTGGAATATGAGAAAACACACAGCTCACGGTGTGCACAGAGCACTAAACTCAGTAGCTCCGACAGTAAGCCAGACTTGGAATATGAGAAAACACACAGCTCACAGTGTGCACAGAGCACTAAACTCAGTAGCTCCGACAGTAAGCCAGACTTGGAATATGAGAAAACACACAGCTCACGGTGTGCACAGAGCACTAAACTCAGTAGCTCCGACAGTAAGCCAGACTTGGAATATGAGGAAACACACAGCTCACAGTGTGCACAGAGCACTAAACTCAGTAGCTCCGACAGTAAGCCAGACTTGGAATATGAGAAAACACACAGCTCACGGTGTGCACAGAGCACTAAACTCAGTAGCTCCGACAGTAAGCCAGACTTGGAATATGAGAAAACACACAGCTCACAGTGTGCACAGAGCACTAAACTCAGTAGCTCCGACAGTAAGCCAGACTTGGAATATGAGAAAACAAGGAACACTTTTCACACTGAGCCTCAATGGCTCCTGCCAGCTATCCGCCATATTGACCGGTATTCCAGTTGCAAATGTCAATAGTGACCATAACCTTTGATCTATTATTTGTTTGCAGACACCAGCTTTATACTTCTTGCATGTATCCAGAGAGAGAGGGGAGGGGGGGGGAGAGTGTGAGTGTGTGAGTGTGGGTGCATATGTGACGGAGAGCAAACAATAAAGCAAGTCAATAAAATCACAATAAAGATCAAATTGAAATAAATAAATACTACAAATATTATCCTGAGTATTGACAATTCACCAGCAGCAGAAAATGACATTAACAGAAAGTGACAAAAACAGAAAGTGACAATAGCAGAAGATGACAATAACAGAAAAATGATAATAATAGAAAGTGATATTTGACAATTAACATTAACTTATCAAAGTATTTGTCAACAAATTTTTTTTAAACGAAAAAGAAAGCTTCAAAGTTTAAAAAATAAAAAAAGAACACAAAATAAAACCCATGTTGTGGTAATAGACTTTCCTTGAAGATAACAGAAACTAGAAAATATAAAATGTTGAAAATATATAAATATATTACTCACCAACTTTGTATGATGAAAATTCCACTTTTGAGAGGTCTTTTCCCTCTAAAAAAATTCTTGAAAAAATAAAAAAAAGTAAAATAAATGAGAATAGAAAAAATGTGATACAGATTAAAGCAAATTTAAAAATATGTCAACAACTTCTTCAGTAAACACTTTCAGATGTCAACTTCAAAATGCTTAAAGAAAACAGTTGTTATCAGAAACTTGGTATCACCAAAATGTTTGCACAGTCTTCATTAAGTGGTATACAGGTTGGCGTAGGCAATTATGTCCTTTCACAATCTTCTATCCACAGTACATCATATCAATTTTGTTGTTGACTGTTTTCCTTGACATGACGCCAAGCTATCTAGTATTTGCTCTCTTTGTCGTCAGTGATCTAATTTCTACTAGGAAACATAACAGCAGTAGATGTGAGCAGAAGAGCAAATTATATCTCCACTTGACGCTGAAAGGCAAATGAGGGAGGAAAGAAGAAGAAATATCTGTCCAAGTTAACCATCAATTTATTCTGCAAAACAGATGAATAAAAATGAAATAATTTTACATATATCTGGGCAGTAATATAGACAAAGAAAGAGGAACAGAGAATTATACAAAAATAAGGATATCAAAAGTAAGAGCAGCATTTGTTGCAATGGGAAACATGGAAATCCAAAGAAATGAGGTTAAATACAAGAATTTATTCTGGAAAACAGTGGAATAAAAATGAAATAATTTTATATGTATTTGTTATTTGGGACAAAAGAAGCCATATTCTGCATGAGAACATTCATAGAAAAGTACACAGAAGTAAACAAACCAATATATGCCTGCTTTATAGACTACACCAAAGCTTTTGATAGAGTACACCAAAAACAACTTATAGAAGGCCTAAAAGAGATACATCTAGATGACATGGACATACGACTAATATGTAATCTAAACTGGGAGCAAACTGCACTTATAAAATAAAACAAAGAGAACTCTACACCCATTGATATAAACAGAGGAGTAAGACAGGGATGCATCCTATCACAAAGCTTGTTCAATCTACACACTGAGCAAATCTTTAAAAACATCAAAGAGATGCCAGGCCTACAAATTAATGGAAAGATAAACAATAACCTAAGATATACTGACGATACTGTACTACTAGCAGAAAATCCTAAAGATCTACAACAATTACTTAATGAAATAAAACATAACAAGCAAAAAATATGGACTAGATATGAATATCAAAAAGACTAAAACTATGATCATAAACAAAGAAAATACTCAAAACCCACAAGTGGATATCAAAATCGAAGGAACAGACATGGAGACAGTTCAGAACTACAACTACCTTGGACATACTATAACCAGTGATGAAAAATGTGCAACTGAAATAAACAAAAGAATAGAAATGGCAAAAAGTAATTTTAATGTCATGAAGAACATGTTATTATACATGAAAAGTTATTTTTTACTTGATACAAGCATCATGTTTCTACTAACATCAAAACAAATAACACCAGAGCTAAAACTTAGAATAGCAAAATGTTTATGTCTTCTGAATATTCCTATATGGTGCAGAAACATGGACATTAGACTAGAAAACAGAACAGAGAATTGAAGCCTTTGAAATGTGGATATATAGAAGAATAGGTAGAATTGGATGGAAGGAAAAGAAAACAAACGATGAAGTCTTAAAACAACTAAAAATGAAAAGAGAACTACTAAACACAATTCAAACAAGACAAATGCGATTTTGGGCCATGTTAAAAGACACAACAGCCTACTAAAAGTAATCCTGAAGGGGAAAATACAAGGTAAAAGAGGCAGAGGCAGACCAAGACTAACATGAACAAGTAACATCAAAAGATGGACAAATCAGCCTATGACAACCTGCACCATCAAAGCAAGAGACAGAGCAGAATGGTGCTCCATGGTAGCCAACCTTCGATGCGGAGATGGCACTTGATGATGATGATGTATTTGTTACATAAATCTTTTAAAATTTGTGATAAAGATATCAATAACAAACCGCTTTTAGATAAAAAGCAGCAGCAGTAAATTGTTTTAACTTAAAATTTGCTGTTCTGACAAAATATTATCCAAGTTATTTTAACCTCGATTTGTATCATTCAATAGTCTACAACTGAATCATATTTTAGTTTATTCTGGAGTTATCTTTTATGTGATACAAGCATCATGTTTCTACTTACACTTGTATCCCAGAGAAAATGGTGCTAAAAACTCCCAGCATGCCAAGAAACTCAGATCTACTGTAGGATTTAACAACAAACTCCTGAGCCACATTACTGACTCCGTACAGGAGAGCTCCAACTATGACTAAGGCATCTCCCAGTACTAAATTGGACCCTAGAAAGATGAAAGCACAAATATAACAATGACAGTTCTACATGGTACTGCAAGAGTAACTGTAGCTGTTACTGCAGATCTTCTAAGTTTCAGCTCCCTGTGGAGCACAGGTCTTCAACAAACACTTTCAGCTCGCTGTGGAGCATAGGTCTTCAACAAACACTTTCCAAGTCGTTCTGTTTCTTGGCATTCTTTTAAGATCATTCCATGTCTTCCCCATCATCTTCATCTCTGCTTCTATCTGTCTTCTCCAAGGATTCCTTGGTCTTCCTTTTTGTCTTTCCCACTGGGGATTCCAAAAAAGGGCCTGTTGTGTAATACTCTCAGTAGGCTTCCACAATGTGTGTCCTATCCAGCGCAGTATGAAATTTTGCACCATACAACGTTACGTAACATAAAACATACTGCAGCTGTTACTGCACCTGTATGGCACTAGAAGACTCACTAGCATCTTGGTTGATAACAACCAATGACTCATAACTGACTGCTTGCATCAGGATATCAGGTGAACCATAATTGATCAGGACCCTACTCCATTTCATATCCATGTATCTGGAAACAGACTGGCCAAACAAGTAGGGTTCGACGAGGGAAGGAAACCCAGTAACTAAAAACACCATTGATTTATTGACCTTTCGAGCTGAAAACGGCACATATGACAGAAATTCTAGACTCTTCATGTCGGATGATTTTTTATATTATTCTTTTCATTCACTTGATGTCTAAGGAATTATACTTCTTCGTCATCCACTCTTAAAAGGATGCCACGTTGGCATAAATGGGTTGTGTTGCCTTCTCAGTAAAGCTGGGAGATTTCGACCCAACACATCCGTCTTTGACAAGGCAATTTGGTTTTTTAGTACCAAGTTACCTTCCCTCTTGATCACTACTCACTTGGGTAGACTAGACTAGTTAGTCTGTTACTAGGGGCACTGTAAAGAGGTGGAGTAGGTTCTGCATAGTCCTGGCACAATTCATCAGCTATGAGTCGCTGGAAGCTTCCAGCTCTGTTGCTGTCAGGTGCTTCTGTCGCTATCTCTGCTAATAAGAGTTAGATTTTGCACAGGACCTGCATTGTAACTCACCAAGCATCAACTATTCTGGGCAAGTCTCTCAACCTCGGCAAGGGAGCCGATGCCTGATGTTGTTGCCTCTCACCTCAGTAAAATGCATTCGGCAGAAAAGTGCAGATATCAGAACTTGCTATAAACCGCAAGGCAATGCTACACGCCCATTTCAAGGTTGGCAACAACGAGGATTTGTTGTTAATTTAACACAGAAGAAGATGGTAGACCTTCCATATTAGTGAAAGAAGCCTGAATAACTGAGGGGGCTTCGGTAGCCTAGTTGGGAACATCACCAGACTGGGCTACCGACGTTCGGACAACCTGTGTTCGATTCCTGCTGGAAGCAGCATGAGTTGTACTCGTAAGAAAAAAATACCTCCGTGGTCGACCTAGCTTCTGGTAGAACTGGGTACCAGGGTATTACTCTGGGAAGGTGAAGAATGCCGCCTCGCATCATGAGTTTCAATGCTTGAAGCAACACTATCCAGAAGCCTCAGAACACTTCTGGACAGGCGGCTGAGCACATATGGGTGCAAACTAAGACACAGATTCAAGTCTCGTACTTGACCTTGACCTATATCTGGATAAAGAAATATTTACAGATTAACCAACAATATAATATATTCATCATCATCATGTACCAAACAGGTCACCATTGGAGATCATGTTCTTCAACAATTCTTTATCCACAAAAGTAAAGTAAAGTACCACGCCGAGTGCCGTATAGGGAATATGGTGTTAGTGACCATAAATTTTACAGACCTTCGACACATGATTTTTGGGGTAATGTGATCGACATTACGCCCGTGCCACTTTACTTTCCCAGAAAAAATCCGGTACCCATTTAAGGGTGGGTGAACCCGGAAGCCGTCGGTTGGGATCAAACCCTACCTCTTGTCCTTTGTAGTCCAGTTCACTAACAAATGAGCTATCGCGGCTCCTTTATCCACAATACATCATATCAATTCTGTTGTCGACTGTTTTCCATGCCATGACACCAAGCTATCTAAGTATCTTCTCTCTTTGTCGTCCACAATCTCTCTTTCCCTGTATTTTGTCAGTTAAAACCAAGCATTCCAGCTTTCCTCTTCTCATGATGTGCACACAAACAAATGATATATTGCATGTATTAATCCCAGATTACGACACCATCATTAATATTACTAAATCAAAATCAAATTTTTTTAATTCTACAGTTTTTCATGGGCAAAAATTTACCCCCCCCCCCCCCCCCCCCCCCCCTATACCTTCCTAATTATAGCTTCTGGTTACCCCTGAGTGTTGGATTTTTGTTTCCTATGATGTTACATTTTTTACCAATGTGCACTTAATAAAATACGAAGGTATCCTCAAAACGCTGTTGTCTTTTTTTTATAAATTTGACCAATTTTCAAGAAATTCTTTTTTTTTTTTATAAATTTGACCAATTTTCAAGAAATTCTTTTTTTTTTATAAATTTGACCAATTTTCAAGAAATTCTTTTTTTTTAACCTTATGATAGGGGAAATCTCTTCAGCTGTCGGCGAGACATTAAACAAAAATTTGTAAAATGGGATAGGCAGCGAACGGCTCTAAGAGGAAGTCGAACATATGGCTGGAATAATGAACTGATGGCAAACGTGTCAAAAGACAATGTAACACCTCCCGTAGTCTCACAGCACCATACAGTCAAATTTCAGACCATAAATTGAACTTAAGTGAGGGTAAACTTTTCATGCAGAACATCCGGATTTAAAGTTTATCCCATTAATCAACTTAGCGGGGGGGTGATACATACTTAATAAGTTGTCATTGAGGGAGGGGGTGAAAGGAGGGGACATGGTGGTCTTGAGGTAAGATATTAGGCTCTGAACATGAAGGTTCTAGGTTCACATGCTGTAAGAATTTTATTTGGAACTGTCTGTGCCCCTTCCTTCGAAAGTTTGTGAGAACCCATGTCTAGTCCTCTTGGATAAAAGTGAATTGCTTAACAATTTGTCCCAGGCTCCTGCCATTTTGTCTACTCTTTATTTAACTTTTAACTACGAGTGGCTGTTTAATTTGTGCAGAATACATATGGGACATTCTTGCACTATCTGAGAGAGCCATTGGATCTCACTATCCAGACACTATCTATCTATCTATTGTCCTTTTGAGCCAAGGACGGCACATAGGGTAGAACCACAATCTCAAAAACAGAAACCTTGTGTGCCTTATTGGCACATATTGCAGAGATCACTGCTTCCAAAACTTATGGCTATGTTTCCATAACAATACTTTTTACAATGACAGCTTGTCAAGCCATCGATCAGTCTCCTTAGTCGCCTCTTACGACATGTCTGGAAGGTCACAGTGTCACTATTCTTTACCTCCCTCGTAATGAGGCCTCCGTTAACACACAGCCCACTATCCAGAGACTAGTGAAGAGTAAAGCCATGAAGAAAGTATAGATATGATTAGAATAAGTTCTCACCACCTGTAGCGAGATTTCAACCCTAAACTCTCTTGCTCAAGAGGCTGATGTCTTTCCTACTTCAAGACCAACCCTTCCCCCCCCATACAAATGTAATAAAGCTATTACATTTAGGTTGTTTAGGTAGATCGGCATACTCCCTCTTCCAGTCATTCAGACCATACGAGCCTATCACCATTTCCCAATAAGTACTTGCCGTTTGTGTGTGTATTAATATTTGTTGCTTTGTACCTGATGAAGGTTTTTGCAGAAACATCGAAGTTTGTCCTGCCTCCCTTTAGGTATAGCTGCTTAATATCATTTTATGTTTATTTTACATATAGGACCCCCTCCCTTCTACATTTATTCAGAAAAAAAGGTAAAACTCCACAGGCTGCCTTAAACAAACACGAACAGGAAGTAAATTTATCATTAAAGCTGTTTACAAATGTTGAAAGAGAACAGATTCCTACCTGGTCCTGATTCGCTGTTGCCCGTGATGACATCACTGCCGATGAGCCCTCCCAGACCAAGCACGGAGATCAAAACCCCAATATAATGGGTGGCCTTGTAATGGACCCGCAAGAAAATGCGTGACAAGACCAGCACAGTAGCAATGCTGAAACAGTCCAAGATCTAGAAAACATAGAATAGCATGATTACATATATTGGGACAAGATTACATAGATCGGAATATGATTACATATATCGGGACATGATTATGTATATCAGGGCACAATTACATATATATATATATATATATATATATATATATATATATATATATATATATATATATATATATATATATATATATATATATATATATATATATATATATATATATATATATGGGAGCCACGATAGCTCAGTGGTTAGTGAACTGGACTACAAAGGACAAGAGGTAGGGGGTTCGCTCCCAACTGATGGCTTCCGGGTTCACCCAGCTTTAAATGGGTACCGGATTTTTTCTTGGAAAGTAAAGTGGCACGGGTGTAATACCAACCACATTACCCCAAAAATCATGTGCAGAAGGTCTATAAAAATTATGGTCACTAACACAATATTCCCTATACGCCACTTGGCGTGACGGGGCACTTTACTTTTTATATATATATATATCTATTGACCTTTTGAGCCGTAGCCGGCCCATAGGGAGTAGACCAAGATACTCCTTCTCTTATTTGAATTTCTGTTCTAGCAGTTTTCAATTCTTTTAAAGATATTTGATCAAATCTCGCCATTTGTCTCTGTTGTATGCAAGCAGCTCTATCTCATTGAGGGAGCCGAATCCTGCTGCTCTTGCCTCTCTCATCAATGTTCTTCTCAGTGTCTCTCTGGGTCTTCCCCTTTTCCTCTTACCTGTTGTTTCCCACATGAGGGCTTGCTTTGTTATTTGGTTATTATCTCTTCTCATCACATGTCCAACATATGACCATTGTCTTTTCTTTATTACTGAAGATATTAGTGGTTGATTGGTGATTTCTCTAATTTCCTCGTTTGTTGAATATTACTTTTAGAGCTAGGAAAATAGTATTTTCTTTGAACTTTTTCTACACAGCTGAGTGTGTCTGAACACTTCGTAAAAACGTGTCTCATAGATAGGTATCGTAATCTAGGGTTAAGAGGAGTAAGGCAGTACAGGCCAGAAAGCAAAACATAATGCAACAGAAAAATGGACAGAAAACAGAATAGAAAACAGACAAGTAAAGAAGTAAAAAAAACCACAAGGATATATAAGAACTCCCACCACATCCAAAAATGACAGCCTGTACATTTACGCACCTGAACACTAGTGACCGTTGTATACTGGAAAGCCTTGACCACCAGGTAATTAGCTTCAACGTCTATTAATCCAATAAGGGCATACTTCAACCCATCCAACGACAGCAGGATAGTTGTCAGATTTCTTCCCCCTTGTTTATATGCCAGTTGGGTAGTGAAGACCAAACAAAGCACACAGTACAAGCCAAAATTTTGAGCTGAAAAGAATTACAATTTAATTATAAAAATCCATCAAATGCTGTCATGAAAACATGGGCTAATGAATTGAAGATTGTGTACCATGTCATTTTCATGTTCACAAATTATAAAATTACAATTCAGATCATTCAATCCTAGATTCTGTTAGCCAGCCAGTGTGACTTGTCCTGCCTAGAGAAGCACTGCAATACTAGGTCTTCTATATCAGTAAGAGCCACCACTACAGGGAACACAACAATCCTAGCTTCTGTTAGCCAGCCAGTGTGACTTGTCCTGCCTAGAGAAGCACTGCAATACTAGGTCTTCTATATCAGTAAGAGCCTCCACTACAAGGAACACAACAATCCTAGCTTCTGTTAGCCAGCCAGTGTGATTTGTTCTGCCTAGAGAAGTACTGACTAGGTCTTCTATATCAATAAAAGAGCCTCCACTACAGGGAACACAACAATCCTAGCTTCTGTTAGCCAGCCAGTGTGACTTGTCCTGCCTAGAGAAGCACTGCAATACTAGGTCTTCTATATCAGTAAGAGCCACCAATACAGGGAACACAACAATCCTAGCTTCTGTTAGCCAACCAGTGTGACTTGTCCTGCCTAGAGAAGCACTGCAATACTAGGTCTTCTATATCAGTAAGAGCCACCAATACAGGGAACACAACAATCCTAGCTTCTGTTAGCCAGCCAGTGTGACTTGTCCTGCCTAGAGAAGCACTGCAATACTAGGTCTTCTATATCAGTAAGAGCCTCCACTACAAGGAACACAACAATCCTAGCTTCTGTTAGCCAGCCAGTGTGATTTGTTCTGCCTAGAGAAGTACTGACTAGGTCTTCTATATCAATAAAAGAGCCTCCACTACAGGGAACACAACAATCCTAGCTTCTGTTAGCCAGCCAGTGTGACTTGTCCTGCCTAGAGGTACTGAATACTAGGTCTTCTATATCAGTAAGAGCCACCAATACAGGGAACACAACAATCCTAGCTTCTATTAGCCAACCAGTGTGACTTGTCCTGCCTAGAGGTACTGAATACTAGGTCTTCTATATCAGTAAGAGCCACCAATACAGGGAACACAACAATCCTAGCTTCTGTTAGCCAGCCAGTGTGACTTGTCCTGCCTAGAGAAGCACTGCAATACTAGGTCTTCTATATCAGTAAGAGCCACCACTACAGGGAACACAACAATCCTAGCTTCTATTAGCCAACCAGCGTGACCTGTCCTGCCTAGAGGTCTGAATATTAGGTCTTCTATATCAGTAAGAGCCACCAATACAGGGAACACAACAATCCTAGCTTCTGTTAGCCAACCAGTGTGACTTGTCCTGCCTAGAGGTACTGAATACTAGGTCTTCTATATCAGTAAGAGCCACCAATACAGGGAACACAACAATCCTAGCTTCTGTTAGCCAACCAGGGTGACTTGTCCTGCCTAGAGGTACTGAATACTAGGTCTTCTATATCAGTAAGAGCCTCCACTACAAGGAACACAACAATCCTAGCTTCTGTTAGCCAGCCAGTGTGATTTGTTCTGCCTAGAGAAGTACTGACTAGGTCTTCTATATCAATAAAAGAGCCTCCACTACAGGGAACACAACAATCCTAGCTTCTGTTAGCCAGCCAGTGTGACTTGTCCTGCCTAGAGGTACTGAATACTAGGTCTTCTATATCAGTAAGAGCCACCAATACAGGGAACACAACAATCCTAGCTTCTGTTAGCCAACCAGTGTGACTTGTCCTGCCTAGAGGTACTGAATACTAGGTCTTCTATATCAGTAAGAGCCACCAATACAGGGAACACAACAATCCTAGCTTCTGTTAGCCAACCAGTGTGACTTGTCCTGCCTAGAGGTACTGAATACTAGGTCTTCTATATCAGTAAGAGCCACAATACAGGGAACACAACAATCCTAGCTTCTGTTAGCCAGCCAGTGTGACTTGTCCTGCCTAGAGGTACTGAATACTAGGTCTTCTATATCAATAAAAGAGCCTCCACTACAGGGAACACAACAATCCTAGCTTCTGTTAGCCAGCCAGTGTGACTTGTCCTGCCTAGAGGTACTGAATACTAGGTCTTCTATATCAGTAAGAGCCACCAATACAGGGAACACAACAATTCTAGCTTCTATTAGCCAACCTGTTTTAACGCAGGCTTCATAGTAGTCTTCCATAGCAGTAAGAGCCAAGACCCCAGAGAACATGACAATCCTAGCTTCTGTTAACCAGCCTGTTTTGATACATGCTCAACACTAGGTCTTCTATATCAGTAACAGCCACCATTACAGCGATCCTAGCTTCTGTTAGACAGCCTGTTTTGATGCTGTCTCAACTAGTAGATCTTCCATATCAGTAAGAGACATTGCTGCAGGGAACACAACGATCCTAGCTTCTGTTAGACAGCCTGTTTTGATACTGTCTCAACTAGTAGATCTTCCATATCAGTAAGAGACATCGCTACAGGGAACACAATGATCCTAGCTTCTGTTAGACAGCCTGTTTTGATGCTGTCTCAACTAGTAGATCTTCCATATTAGTAAGAGGCATTGCTATAGGGAACACAGCATGGCAGCAATTAACCAGGTGAAAACTATTAACAAGAACCACCACAACAACAATACTGACCTGTTGGGGTGTTGACATCCTCATTTTGCAACAGACCAGAAAATATACCAGTTCCACATAACAAAATGGACAAACCCTGGCCAAAGAGAAGAGCCCTGAAAACATTCCTGATGAACACAAATAATTAAATTAATCTTTAATTGCCAGCAAAAACTATCTATTTTGGCGAAGTAATAAGACATAAATAATTAAATTAATCTTTAGTTGTCAGAAAAACTATCTATTTTGGCTAAGTAATAAGACAGAAATAATTAAATTAATCTTTAATTGTCAGAAAAACTATCTATTTTGGCTAAGTAATAAGACAGAAATAATTAAATACAGCTCACAGAGTTATTGAGTTATTTGCAGGTTATTGCCACTGTACTCCGAACATGTCCATAGGTTCTCAGATCCTCTCCTCAGCATGTCCCACAGTGTCCTGATGACTTCTATTCTTTGTTGGTTGATAAGTCCTCTTGTACACCCACTAAGTTTCTTATTTCTCCCATATCTTTCATCCAAAGGAGTAACATGGACTCATGGTTGTCGAAGTCCTGTGCCCTTCCCACATCTCGGAGAGTACTGATGATGTCTGCCTGATCTATTGGTTGAAACATCTTTGGCAGCAGCACAGTTAGCCAACCTTGAATTCCACTTCCGGTGTTTCACAAGATAGTGGTATCCTTGTTTGTCAGTTCAGTGAGGGGGAGAGGGGGGGGGGGGGGAATTTTTTTTTCATTATAAGTGAGATTTCTCTGTTCATTATAAGTGAGATTTCTCTGTTCATTATAAGTGAGGTTTCTCTGTTTATTATAAGTGAGATTTCTCTGTTTATTATAAGTGAGATTTCTCTGTTCATTATAAGTGAGATTTCTCTGTTAAGTGAGATTTCTCTGTTCATTATAAGTGAGATCTCTCTGTTCATTATAAGTGAGATCTCTCTGTTCATTATAAGTGAGATTTCTCTGTTCATTTTAAGTGAGATTTCTCTGTGCATTCATACGTGAGATTTCTCTGTTCATTATAAGTGAGGTTTCTCTGTTTATTATAAGTGAGATTTCTCTGTTTATTATAAGTGAGATTTCTCTGTTCATTATAAGTGAGATTTCTCTGTTCATTATAAGTGAGATTTCTCTGTTCATTATAAGTGAGATCTCTCTGTTCATTATAAGTGAGATCTCTCTGTTCATTATAAGTGAGATTTCTCTGTTCATTTTAAGTGAGATTTCTCTGTGCATTCATACGTGAGATTTCTCCGTTCATTATAAGTGAGATCTCTCTGTTCATTATAAGTGAGATTTCTCTGTTCATTATAAGTGAGATTTCTCTGTTCATTATAAGTGAGATTTCTCTGTTCATTCATAAGTGAGATTTCTCTGTTCATTCATAAGTGAGATTTCTCCGTTCATTATAAGTGAGATCTCTCTGTTCATTATAAGGGAGATCTCTCTGTTCATTATAAGTGAGATTTCTCTGTTCATTATAAGTGAGGTTTCTCTGTTTATTATAAGTGAGATTTCTCTGTTCATTATAAGTGAGATTTCTCTGTTCATTATAAGTGAGATTTCTCTGTTCATTATAAGTGAGGTTTCTCTGTTCATTATAAGTGAGATTTCTCTGTTCATTATAAGTGAGATTTCTGTTCATTATAAGTGAGATTTCTCTGTTCATTATAAGTGAGGTTTCTCTGTTTATTATAAGTGAGATTTCTCTGTTTATTATAAGTGAGATTTCTCTGTTCATTATAAGTGAGATTTCTCTGTTCATTATAAGTGAGATTTCTCTGTTCATTCATACGTGAGATTTCTCCGTTCATTATAAGTGAGATCTCTCTGTTCATTATAAGGGAGATCTCTCTGTTCATTATAAGTGAGATTTCTCTGTTCATTATAAGTGAGGTTTCTCTGTTTATTATAAGTGAGATTTCTCTGTTCATTATAAGTGAGATTTCTCTGTTCATTATAAGTGAGATTTCTCTGTTCATTATAAGTGAGGTTTCTCTGTTCATTATAAGTGAGATTTCTCTGTTCATTATAAGTGAGATTTCTGTTCATTATAAGTGAGATTTCTCTGTTCATTATAAGTGAGATCTCTCTGTTCATTATAAGTGAGATTTCTCTGTTCATTATAAGTGAGATCTCTCTGTTCATTATAAGTGAGATTTCTCTGTTCATTATAAGTGAGATTTCCCTGTTCATTTATAAGTGAGGTTTCTATGTTCATTCATAAGTGAGGTTTCTCTGTTCATTATAAGTGAGATTTCCCTGTTCATTATAAGTGAGATTTCTCTGTTCATTATAAGTGAGATTTCTCTGTTCATTCATACGTGAGATTTCTCTGTTCATTATAAGTGAGATTTCTCTGTTCATTATGAGATTTCTCTGTTCATTATAAGTGAGGTTTCTCTGTTCATTATAAGTGAGATTTCTCTGTTTTTGATAAGTGAGATTTCTCTGTTCATTATAAGTGAGATTTCTCTGTTCATTATAAGTGAGATTTCTCTGTTCATTATAAGTGAGATTTCTCTGTTTTTGATAAGTGAGATTTCTCTGTTTATTATAAGTGAGATTTCTCTGTGCATTCATACGTGAGATTTCTCTGTTCATTATAAGTGAGATTTCTCTGTTCATTATAAGTGAGATTTCTTTGTTCATTCATACGTGAGATTTCTCTGTTCATTACAAGTGAGATTTCTCTGTTCATTATAAGTGAGATTTCTCTATTCATTACAAGTGAGATTTCTCTGTTCATTATAAGTGAGATTTCTCTGTTCATTATGAGATTTCTCTGTTCATTATAAGTGAGATTTCTCTGTTTTTGATAAGTGAGATTTCTCTGTTTTTGATAAGTGAGATTTCTCTGTTCATTATAAGTGAGGTTTCTCTGTTCATTATAAGTGAGATTTCTCTGTTCATTATAAGTGAGATTTCTCTGTTTTTGATAAGTGAGATTTCTCTGTTCATTATAAGTGAGATCTCTCTGTTCATTATAAGTGAGATTTCTCTGTTCATTATAAGTGAGATCTCTCTGTTCATTATAAGTGAGATTTCTCTGTTCATTATAAGTGAGATTTCTCTGTTCATTATGAGATTTCTCTGTTCATTATAAGTGAGATTTCTCTGTTCATTATGAGATTTCTCTGTTCATTATAAGTGAGATTTCTCTGTTCATTATAAGTGAGATTTCTCTGTTCATCATGAGATTTCTCTGTTCATTATAAGTGAGGTTTCTCTGTTCATTATAAGTGAGATTTCTCTGTTCATTATAAGTAAGATTTCTCTGTTCATTATAAGTGAGATTTCTCTGTTCATTATGAGATTTCTCTGTTCATTATAAGTGAGATTTCTCTGTTTTTGATAAGTGAGATTTCTCTGTTTTTGATAAGTGAGATTTCTCTGTTCATTATAAGTGAGGTTTCTCTGTTCATTATAAGTGAGATTTCTCTGTTCATTATAAGTGAGATTTCTCTGTTCATTATAAGTGAGATTTCTCTGTTCATTATAAGTGAGATTTCTCTGTTCATTATAAGTGAGGTTTTTCTGTTCATTATAAGTGAGATTTCTCTGTTCATTATAAGTGAGATTTCTCTGTTCATTATAAGTGAGATTTCTCTGTTCATTTTAAGTGAGATTTCTCTGTTCATTCATACGTGAGATTTCTCCGTTCATTATAAGTGAGATTTCTCTGTTCATTATAAGTGAGATTTCCCTGTTCATTTATAAGTGAGGTTTCTATGTTCATTCATAAGTGAGGTTTCTCTGTTCATTATAAGTGAGATTTCCCTGTTCATTATAAGTGAGATTTCTCTGTTCATTATAAGTGAGATTTCTCTGTTCATTCATACGTGAGATTTCTCTGTTCATTATAAGTGAGATTTCTCTGTTCATTATGAGATTTCTCTGTTCATTATAAGTGAGGTTTCTCTGTTCATTATAAGTGAGATTTCTCTGTTTTTGATAAGTGAGATTTCTCTGTTCATTATAAGTGAGATTTCTCTGTTCATTATAAGTGAGATTTCTCTGTTCATTATAAGTGAGATTTCTCTGTTTTTGATAAGTGAGATTTCTCTGTTTATTATAAGTGAGATTTCTCTGTGCATTCATACGTGAGATTTCTCTGTTCATTATAAGTGAGATTTCTCTGTTCATTATAAGTGAGATTTCTTTGTTCATTCATACGTGAGATTTCTCTGTTCATTACAAGTGAGATTTCTCTGTTCATTATAAGTGAGATTTCTCTATTCATTACAAGTGAGATTTCTCTGTTCATTATAAGTGAGATTTCTCTGTTCATTATGAGATTTCTCTGTTCATTATAAGTGAGATTTCTCTGTTTTTGATAAGTGAGATTTCTCTGTTTTTGATAAGTGAGATTTCTCTGTTCATTATAAGTGAGGTTTCTCTGTTCATTATAAGTGAGATTTCTCTGTTCATTATAAGTGAGATTTCTCTGTTTTTGATAAGTGAGATTTCTCTGTTCATTATAAGTGAGATCTCTCTGTTCATTATAAGTGAGATTTCTCTGTTCATTATAAGTGAGATCTCTCTGTTCATTATAAGTGAGATTTCTCTGTTCATTATAAGTGAGATTTCTCTGTTCATTATGAGATTTCTCTGTTCATTATAAGTGAGATTTCTCTGTTCATTATAAGTGAGATTGCTCTGTTTTTGATAAGTGAGATTTCTCTGTTTTTGATAAGTGAGATTTCTCTGTTCATTATAAGTGAGATTTCTCTGTTCATTATAAGTGAGATTTCTCTGTTCATTATAAGTGAGATTTCTCTGTTCATTATAAGTGAGGTTTCTGTTCATTATAAGTGAGATTTCTCTGTTCATTATAAGTGAGATTTCTCTGTTTTTGATAAGTGAGATTTCTCTGTTCATTATAAGTGAGATCTCTCTGTTCATTATAAGTGAGATTTCTCTGTTCATTATAAGTGAGATCTCTCTGTTCATTATAAGTGAGATTTCTCTGTTCATTATAAGTGAGATTTCTCTGTTCATTATGAGATTTCTCTGTTCATTATAAGTGAGATTTCTCTGTTCATTATGAGATTTCTCTGTTCATTATAAGTGAGATTTCTCTGTTCATTATAAGTGAGATTTCTCTGTTCATTATAAGTGAGATTTCTCTGTTCATTATGAGATTTCTCTGTTCATTATAAGTGAGGTTTCTCTGTTCATTATAAGTGAGATTTCTCTGTTCATTATAAGTGAGATTTCTCTGTTCATTATAAGTGAGATCTCTCTGTTCATTATAAGTAAGATTTCTCTGTTCATTATAAGTGAGATTTCTCTGTTCATTATGAGATTTCTCTGTTCATTATAAGTGAGATTTCTCTGTTTTTGATAAGTGAGATTTCTCTGTTTTTGATAAGTGAGATTTCTCTGTTCATTATAAGTGAGGTTTCTCTGTTCATTATAAGTGAGATTTCTCTGTTTATTATAAGTGAGATTTCTCTGTTCATTATAAGTGAGATTTCTCTGTTCATTATAAGTGAGATTTCTCTGTTCATTATAAGTGAGATTTCTCTGTTCATTCATACGTGAGATTTCTCCGTTCATTATAAGTGAGATCTCTCTGTTCATTATAAGTGAGATTTCTCTGTTCATTATAAGTGAGGTTTCTCTGTTCATTATAAGTGAGATTTCTCTGTTCATTATAAGTGAGGTTTCTCTGTTCATTCATACGTGAGATTTCTCTGTTCATTATAAGTGAGATCTCTCTGTTCATTATAAGTGAGATCTCTCTGTTCATTATAAGTGAGATTTCTCTGTTCATTATAAGTGAGGTTTCTCTGTTCATTATAAGTGAGATTTCTCTGTTCATTATAAGTGAGGTTTCTCTGTTCATTATAAGTGAGATTTCTCTGTTCATTATAAGTGAGATTTCTCTGTTCATTATAAGTGAGGTTTCTCTGTTCATTATAAGTGAGATTTCTCTGTTCATTATAAGTGAGATTTCTCTGTTCATTACAAGTGAGATTTCACTGTTCATTATAAGTGAGATTTCTCTGTTCATTATGAGATTTCTCTGTTCATTATAAGTGAGATTTCTCTGTTTTTGATAAGTGAGATTTCTCTGTTTATGATAAGTGAGATTTCTCTGTTCATTATAAGTGAGGTTTCTCTGTTCATTATAAGTGAGATTTCTCTGTTCATTATAAGTGAGATTTCTCTGTTCATTATAAGTGAGATTTCTCTGTTCATTATAAGTGAGATTTCTCTGTTCATTATAAGTGAGGTTTCTGTTCATTATAAGTGAGATTTCTCTGTTCATTATAAGTGAGATTTCTCTGTTCATTATAAGTGAGATTTCTCTGTTCATTATAAGTGAGGTTTCTGTTCATTATAAGTGAGATTTCTCTGTTCATTATAAGTGAGATTTCTCTGTTCATTATAAGTGAGATTTCTCTGTTCATTATAAGTGAGATCTCTCTGTTCATTAAAAGTGAGATTTCTCTGTTCATTATAAGTGAGATTTCTCTGTTTTTGATAAGTGAGATTTCTCTGTTTATTATAAGTGAGATTTCTCTGTTCATTATAAGTGATATTTCTCTGTTCATTATAAGTGAGATTTCTCTGTTCATTATAAGTGAGATTTCTCTGTTCATTATAAGTGAGATTTCTCTGTTCATTATAAGTGAGATTTCTCTGTTCATTATAAGTGAGATTTCTCTGTTTTTGATAAGTGAGATTTCTCTGTTTATTATAAGTGAGATTTCTCTGTTCATTATAAGTGAGATTTCTCTGTTCATTATAAGTGAGATTTCTCTGTTCATTATAAGTGAGATTTCTCTGTTCATTATAAGGGAGACCTCTCTGTTCATTACAAGTGAGATTTCTCTGTTCATTATAAGTGAGATTTCTCTGTTCATTACAAGTGAGATTTCTCTGTTCATTATAAGTGAGATCTCTCTGTTCATTATAAGTGAGATTTCTCTGTTCATTATAAGTGAGATTTCTCTGTTCATTATAAGTGAGATTTCTCTGTTCATTATAAGGGAGACCTTTCTTTTCATTATAAGTGAGGTTTCTCTGTTCATTATAAGTGAGATTTCTCTGTTCATTATAAGAGAGATTTCTCTGTTCATTATAAGTGAGATTTCTCTGTTCATTATAAGTGAGATTTCTCTGTTCATTATAAGTGAGATTTCTCTGTTCATTCATACGTGAGATTTCTCCGTTCATTATAAGTGAGATCTCTCTGTTCATTATAAGTGAGATTTCTCTGTTCATTATAAGTGAGGTTTCTCTGTTCATTATAAGTGAGATTTCTCTGTTCATTATAAGTGAGGTTTCTCTGTTCATTATAAGTGAGATTTCTCTGTTCATTATAAGTGAGATCTCTCTGTTCATTATAAGTGAGATCTCTCTGTTCATTATAAGTGAGATTTCTCTGTTCATTATAAGTGAGGTTTCTCTGTTCATTATAAGTGAGATTTCTCTGTTCATTATAAGTGAGGTTTCTCTGTTCATTATAAGTGAGATTTCTCTGTTCATTATAAGTGAGATTTCTCTGTTCATTATAAGTGAGGTTTCTCTGTTCATTATAAGTGAGATTTCTCTGTTCATTATAAGTGAGATTTCTCTGTTCATTATAAGTGAGATTTCTCTGTTCATTATAAGTGAGGTTTCTCTGTTCATTATAAGTGAGATCTCTCTGTTCATTAAAAGTGAGATTTCTCTGTTCATTATAAGTGAGATTTCTCTGTTTTTGATAAGTGAGATTTCTCTGTATATTATAAGTGAGATTTCTCTGTTCATTATAAGTGATATTTCTCTGTTCATTATAAGTGAGATTTCTCTGTTCATTATAAGGGAGACCTTTCTGTTCATTATAAGTGAGATTTCTCTGTTCATTATAAGTGAGGTTTCTCTGTTTATTATAAGTGAGATTTCTCTGTTCATTATAAGTGAGATTTCTCTGTTCATTATAAGTGAGATTTCTCTGTTCATTATAAGTGAGATTTCTCTGTTCATTATAAGTGAGGTTTCTCTGTTCATTATAAGTGAGATTTCTCTGTTCATTATAAGTGAGATTTCTCTGTTCATTATAAGTGAGATTTCTCTGTTTTTGATAAGTGAGATTTCTCTGTTCATTATAAGTGAGATCTCTCTGTTCATTATAAGTGAGATTTCTCTGTTCATTATAAGTGAGATTTCTCTGTTTTGATAAGTGAGATTTCTCTGTTTATTATAAGTGAGATTTCTCTGTTCATTATAAGTGAGGTTTCTCTGTTCATTATAAGTGAGATTTCTCTGTTCATCATAAGTGAGATTTCTCTCTTCTTTATACGTGAGATTTCTCTGTTCATTATAAGTGAGATTTCTCTGTTCATTATAAGTGAGATTTCTCTGTTCATTACAAGTGAGATTTCTCTGTTCATTATAAGTGAGATTTCTCTGTTCATTATGAGATTTCTCTGTTCATTATAATGAGATTTCTCTGTTTTTGATAAGTGAGATTTCTCTGTTCATTATAAGTGAGATCTCTCTGTTCATTATAAGTGAGATTTCTCTGTTCATTATAAGTGAGATTTCTCTGTTTTTGATAAGTGAGATTTCTCTGTTTATTATAAGTGAGATTTCTCTGTTCATTATAAGTGAGGTTCCTCTGTTCATTATAAGTGAGGTTTCTCTGTTCATTATAAGTGAGATTTCTCTGTTCATTATAAGTGAGATCTCTCTGTTCATTATAAGTGAGATTTCTCTGTTCTTTATAAGTGAGATTTCTGTGTTCATTATAAGTGAGATTTCTCTGTTCATTATAAGGGAGACCTCTCTGTTCATTACAAGTGAGATTTCTCTGTTCATTATAAGTGAGATTTCTCTGTTCATTATAAGGGAGACCTCTCTGTTCATTACAAGTGAGATTTCTCTGTTCATTATAAGTGAGATTTCTCTGTTTTTGATAAGTGAGATTTCTCTGTTTATTATAAGTGAGATTTCTCTGTGCATTCATACGTGAGATTTCTCTGTTCATTATAAGTGAGATTTCTCTGTTCATTATAAGTGAGATTTCTCTGTTCATTCATACGTGAGATTTCTCTGTTCATTATAAGTGAGATTTCTCTATTCATTACAAGTGAGATTTCTCTGTTCATTATAAGTGAGATTTCTCTGTTCATTATAAGTGAGATTTCTCTGTTTTTAATAAGTGAGATTTCTCTGTTTTTGATAAGTGAGATTTCTCTGTTCATTATAAGTGAGGTTTCTCTGTTCATTATAAGTGAGATTTCTCTGTTCATTATAAGTGAGATTTCTCTGTTTTTGATAAGTGAGATTTCTCTGTTCATTATAAGTGAGATCTCTCTGTTCATTATAAGTGAGATTTCTCTGTTCATTATAAGTGAGATCTCTCTGTTCATTATAAGTGAGATTTCTCTGTTCATTATAAGTGAGATTTCTCTGTTCATTATAAGTGAGATTTCTCTGTTCATTATGAGATTTCTCTGTTAATTATAAGTGAGATTTCTCTGTTCATTATAAGTGAGATTTCTCTGTTCATTATAAGTGAGATTTCTCTGTTCATTATGAGATTTCTCTGTTCATTATAAGTGAGATTTCTCTGTTCATTATAAGTGATATTTCTCTGTTCATTATAAGTGAGATTTCTCTGTTCATTATAAGTGAGATTTCTCTGTTCATTATAAGTGAGATTTCTCTGTTTTTGGTAAGTGAGATTTCTCTGTTTTTGATAAGTGAGATTTCTCTGTTCATTATAAGTGAGGTTTCTCTGTTCATTATAAGTGAGATTTCTCTGTTCATTATAAGTGAGATTTCTCTGTTCATTATAAGTGAGATTTCTCTGTTTTTGATAAGTGAGATTTCTCTGTTTTTGATAAGTGAGATTTCTCTGTTCATTATAAGTGAGGTTTCTCTGTTCATTATAAGTGAGATTTCTCTGTTCATTATAAGTGAGATTTCTCTGTTTTTGATAAGTGAGATTTCTCTGTTCATTATAAGTGAGATCTCTCTGTTCATTATAAGTGAGATTTCTCTGTTCATTATAAGTGAGATCTCTCTGTTCATTATAAGTGAGATTTCTCTGTTCATTATAAGTGAGATTTCTCTGTTCATTATGAGATTTCTCTGTTCATTATAAGTGAGATTTCTCTGTTCATTATGAGATTTCTCTGTTAATTATAAGTGAGATTTCTCTGTTCATTATAAGTGAGATTTCTCTGTTCATTATAAGTGAGATTTCTCTGTTCATTATGAGATTTCTCTGTTCATTATAAGTGAGATTTCTCTGTTCATTATAAGTGATATTTCTCTGTTCATTATAAGTGAGATTTCTCTGTTCATTATAAGTGAGATTTCTCTGTTCATTATAAGTGAGATTTCTCTGTTTTTGGTAAGTGAGATTTCTCTGTTTTTGATAAGTGAGATTTCTCTGTTTTTGATAAGTGAGATTTCTCTGTTCATTATAAGTGAGGTTTCTCTGTTCATTATAAGTGAGATTTCTCTGTTCATTATAAGTGAGATTTCTCTGTTCATTATAAGTGAGATTTCTCTGTTCAATATAAGTGAGATTTCTCTGTTCATTATAAGTGAGGTTTTTCTGTTCATTATAAGTGAGATTTCTCTGTTCATTATAAGTGAGATTTCTCTGTTCATTATAAGTGAGATTTCTCTGTTCATTTTAAGTGAGATTTCTCTGTTCATTCATACGTGAGATTTCTCCGTTCATTATAAGTGAGGTTTCTCTGTTCATTATAAGTGAGATTTCTCTGTTCATTATAAGTGAGATTTCTCTGTTCATTATAAGTGAGATCTCTCTGTTCATTATAAGTGAGATCTCTCTGTTCATTATAAGTGAGACCTCTCTGTTCATTATAAATGAGATTTCTCTGTTCATTATAAGTGAGATTTCCCTGTTCATTTATAAGTGAAGTTTCTATGTTCATTCATAAGTGAGGTTTCTCTGTTCATTATAAGTGAGATTTCTCTGTTCATTATAAGTGAGATTTCTCTGTTCATTCATACGTGAGATTTCTCCGTTCATTATAAGTGAGATCTCTCTGTTCATTATAAGTGAGGTTTCTCTGTTCATTATAAGTGAGGTTTCTCTGTTCATTATAAGTGAGATTTCTCTGTTCATTATAAGTGAGATTTCTCTGTTCATTATAAGTGAGGTTTCTCTGTTCATTATAAGTGAGATTTCTCTGTTCATCATAAGTGAGATTTCTCTGTTCATTCATACGTGAGATCTCTCTGTTCATTATAAGTGAGATTTCTCTGTTCATTATAAGTGAGATTTCTCTGTTCATTATAAGTGAGATTTCTCTGTTCATTACAAGTGAGATTTCTCTGTTCATTATAAGTGTGATTTCTCTGTTCATTATAAGTGAGATTTCTCTGTTTTGATAAGTGAGATTTCTCTGTTCATTATAAGTGAGATCTCTCTGTTCATTATAAGTGAGATTTCTCTGTTCATTATGAGATTTCTCTGTTCATTATAAGTGAGGTTTCTCTGTTCATTATAAGTGAGATTTCTCTGTTCATTATAAGTGAGATTTCTCTGTTCATTATAAGTGAGATTTCTCTGTTCATTATAAGTGAGATCTATCTGTTCATTATAAGTAAGATTTCTCTGTTCATTATAAGTGAGATTTTCTCTGTTCATTATGAGATTTCTCTGTTCATTATAAGTGAGATTTCTCTGTTTTTGATAAGTGAGATTTCTCTGTTTTTGATAAGTGAGATTTCTCTGTTCATTATAAGTGAGATTTCTCTGTTCATTATAAGTGAGATTTCTCTGTTCATTATAAGTGAGATTTCTCTGTTCATTATAAGTGAGGTTTCTGTTCATTATAAGTGAGATTTCTCTGTTCATTATAAGTGAGATTTCTCTGTTTTTGATAAGTGAGATTTCTCTGTTCATTATAAGTGAGATCTCTCTGTTCATTATAAGTGAGATTTCTCGGTTCATTATAAGTGAGATCTCTCTGTTCATTATAAGTGAGATTTCTCTGTTCATTATAAGTGAGATCTCTCTGTTCATTATAAGTGAGATTTCTCTGTTCCTTATAAGTGAGATTTCTCTGTTCATTATGAGATTTCTCTGTTCATTATAAGTGAGATTTCTCTGTTCATTATGAGATTTCTCTGTTAATTATAAGTGAGATTTCTCTGTTCATTATAAGTGAGATTTCTCTGTTCATTATAAGTGAGATTTCTCTGTTCATTATGAGATTTCTCTGTTCATTATAAGTGAGATTTCTCTGTTCATTATAAGTGATATTTCTCTGTTCATTATAAGTGAGATTTCTCTGTTCATTATAAGTGAGATTTCTCTGTTCATTATAAGTGAGTTTTCTCTGTTTTTGGTAAGTGAGATTTCTCTGTTTTTGATAAGTGAGATTTCTCTGTTTTTGATAAGTGAGATTTCTCTGTTCATTATAAGTGAGGTTTCTCTGTTCATTATAAGTGAGATTTCTCTGTTCATTATAAGTGAGATTTCTCTGTTCATTATAAGTGAGATTTCTCTGTTCAATATAAGTGAGATTTCTCTGTTCATTATAAGTGAGGTTTTTTTTTCATTATAAGTGAGATTTCTCTGTTCATTATAAGTGAGATTTCTCTGTTCATTATAAGTGAGATTTCTCTGTTCATTTTAAGTGAGATTTCTCTGTTCATTCATACGTGAGATTTCTCCGTTCATTATAAGTGAGGTTTCTCTGTTCATTATAAGTGAGATTTCTCTGTTCATTATAAGTGAGATTTCTCTGTTCATTATAAGTGAGATCTCTCTGTTCATTATAAGTGAGATCTCTCTGTTCATTATAAGTGAGACCTCTCTGTTCATTATAAGTGAGATTTCTCTGTTCATTATAAGTGAGATTTCCCTGTTCATTTATAAGTGAAGTTTTCTATGTTCATTCATAAGTGAGGTTTCTCTGTTCATTATAAGTGAGATTTCCCTGTTCATTATAAGTGAGATTTCTCTGTTCATTATAAGTGAGATTTCTCTGTTCATTCATACGTGAGATTTCTCCGTTCATTATAAGTGAGATCTCTCTGTTCATTATAAGTGAGATTTCTCTGTTCATTATAAGTGAGGTTTCTCTGTTCATTATAAGTGAGATTTCTCTGTTCATTATAAGTGAGATTTCTCTGTTCATTATAAGTGAGGTTTCTCTGTTCATTATAAGTGAGATTTCTCTGTTCATCATAAGTGAGATTTCTCTGTTCATTCATACGTGAGATCTCTCTGTTCATTATAAGTGAGATTTCTCTGTTCATTATAAGTGAGATTTCTCTGTTCATTATAAGTGAGATTTCTCTGTTCATTACAAGTGAGATTTCTCTGTTCATTATAAGTGTGATTTCTCTGTTCATTATAAGTGAGATTTCTCTGTTTTTGATAGTGAGATTTCTCTGTTCATTATAAGTGAGATCTCTCTGTTCATTATAAGTGAGATTTCTCTGTTCATTATGAGATTTCTGTTCATTATAAGTGAGGTTTCTCTGTTCATTATAAGTGAGATTTCTCTGTTCATTATAAGTGAGATTTCTCTGTTCATTTTAAGTGAGATTTCTCTGTTCATTCATACGTGAGATTTCTCCGTTCATTATAAGTGAGGTTTCTCTGTTCATTATAAGTGAGATTTCTCTGTTCATTATAAGTGAGATTTCTCTGTTCATTATAAGTGAGATCTCTCTGTTCATTATAAGTGAGATTCTCTCTGTTCATTATAAGTGAGACCTCTCTGTTCATTATAAGTGAGATTTCTCTGTTCATTATAAGTGAGATTTCCTGTTCATTTATAAGTGAAGTTTCTATGTTCATTCATAAGTGAGGTTTCTCTGTTCATTATAAGTGAGATTTCCCTGTTCATTATAAGTGAGATTTCTCTGTTCATTATAAGTGAGATTTCTCTGTTCATTCATACGTGAGATTTCTCCGTTCATTATAAGTGAGATCTCTCTGTTCATTATAAGTGAGATTTCTCTGTTCATTATAAGTGAGGTTTCTCTGTTCATTATAAGTGAGATTTCTCTGTTCATTATAAGTGAGATTTCTCTGTTCATTATAAGTGAGGTTTCTCTGTTCATTATAAGTGAGATTTCTCTGTTCATCATAAGTGAGATTTCTCTGTTCATTCATACGTGAGATCTCTCTGTTCATTATAAGTGAGATTTCTCTGTTCATTATAAGTGAGATTTCTCTGTTCATTATAAGTGAGATTTCTCTGTTCATTACAAGTGAGATTTCTCTGTTCATTATAAGTGTGATTTCTCTGTTCATTATAAGTGAGATTTCTCTGTTTTTGATAAGTGAGATTTCTCTGTTCATTATAAGTGAGATCTCTCTGTTCATTATAAGTGAGATTTCTCTGTTCATTATGAGATTCTCTGTTCATTATAAGTGAGGTTTCTCTGTTCATTATAAGTGAGATTTCTCTGTTCATTATAAGTGAGATTTCTCTGTTCATTATAAGTGAGATTTTCTCTGTTCATTATAAGTGAGATCTATCTGTTCATTATAAGTAGATTTCTCTGTTCATTATAAGTGAGATTTCTCTGTTCATTATGAGATTTCTCTGTTCATTATAAGTGAGATTTCTCTGTTTTGATAAGTGAGATTCTCTGTTTTTGATAAGTGAGATTTCTCTGTTCATTAAAGTGAGATTTCTCTGTTCATTATAAGTGAGATTTCTCTGTTCATTATAAGTGAGATTTCTCTGTTCATTATAAGTGAGGTTTCTGTTCATTATAAGTGAGATTTCTCTGTTCATTTTATAGTGAGATTTCTCTGTTTTTGATAAGTGAGATTTTCTCTGTTCATTATAAGTGTGATCTCTCTGTTCATTATAAGTGAGATTTCTCGGTTCATTATAAGTGAGATCTCTCTGTTCATTATAAGTGAGATTTCTCTGTTCATTATAAGTGAGATCTATCTGTTCATTATAAGTGAGATTTCTCTGTTCCTTATAAGTGAGATTTCTCTGTTCATTATGAGATTTCTCTGTTCATTATAAGTGAGATTTCTCTGTTCATTATGAGATTTCTCTGTTCATTTATAAGTGAGATTTCTCTGTTCATTATAAGTGAGATTTCTCTGTTCATTATAAAGTGAGATTTCTCTGTTCATTATGAGATTTCTCTGTTCATTATAAGTGAGATTTCTCTGTTCATTATAAGTGATATTTCTCTGTTCATTATAAGTGAGATTTCTCTGTTCATTATAAGTGAGATTTTCTCTGTTCATTATAAGTGAGATTTCTCTGTTTTTGGTAAGTGAGATTTCTCTGTTTTTGATAAGTGAGATTTCTCTGTTTTTGATAAGTGAGATTTTCTCATGTTCATTATAAGTGAGGTTTTTTCTTCTCTGTTCATTATAAGTGAGATTTCTCTGTTCATTATAAGTGAGATTTCTCTGTTCATTATAAGTGAGATTTCTCTGTTCAATATAAGTGAGATTTCTCTGTTCATTATAAGTGAGGTTTTTCTGTTCATTATAAGTGAGATTTCTCTGTTCATTATAAGTGAGATTTCTCTGTTCATTATAAGTGAGATTTCTCTGTTCATTATAAGTGATATTTCTCTGTTCATTATAAGTGAGATTTCTCCGTTCATTATAAGTGAGATTTCTCTGTTCATTATAAGTGAGATTTCTCTGTTTTTGGTAAGTGAGATTTCTCTGTTTTTGATAAGTGAGATTTCTCTGTTTTTGATAAGTGAGATTTCTCTGTTCATTATAAGTGAGGTTTTCTCTGTTCATTATAAGTGAGATTTCTCTGTTCATTATAAGTGAGATTTCCCTGTTCATTTATAAGTGAAGTTTTCTTGTTCATTCATAAGTGAGGTTTCTCTGTTCATTATAAGTGAGATTTCCTGTTCATTATAAGTGAGATTTCTCTGTTCATTATAAGGTGAGATTTCTCTGTTCATTCATACGTGAGATTTCTCCGTTCATTATAAGTGAGATCTCTCTGTTCATTATAAGTGAGATTTCTCTGTTCATATAAGTGAGGTTTCTCTGTTCATTATAAGTGATTTCTCTGTTCATTATAAGTGAGATTTCTCTGTTCATTATAAGTGAGGTTTCTCTGTTCATTATAAGTGAGATTTCTCTGTTCATCATAAGTGAGATTTCTCTCTGTTCATTCATAAGTGAGATCTCTCTGTTCATTATAAGTGAGATTTTCTCTGTTCATTATAAGTGAGATTTCTCTGTT